>CAUYRT010027251.1:0-140696 GCA_963574885.1 Lepilemur ruficaudatus | reverse complement strand
ACAGCTTTTTGAATTTATTTAGTTTTTCTAAGCCAGTTGACAATAGCCTGCTACCTTTATATTCTGTAGTAAGTCATATTAACCTACTCCCTCGCTTGTTTGACATTATTTGAAAATCATACATAACTGAAGTTAGGTGTCTAGCACCCAGAAAGGCAAAAACAGAAGACAGTCACACGTTTGACACTTGGCCCTGTATATATTGACCTCTCATATTTCCATCCATCAGTAAGTAATGTTCACCAGAGAATGAGAAATTAGGACGGCGGCTTAATTGTTTTCTTTTGTTTTCCTCACAGTGATCAAAAGTGCAATAGATCTCATTCAACTGCCATTGTAGTTGTTACAGACACTAATGGCGTGACGTAGGGCCCTTCTTCTCTAAGGAAGCTAAAAAATATGTAGAGATGACACAGAGCCTGAGGGGAAAGGGTGTGCTGGGGAGAGGAGAAATATTCTAAAGATATTAGTCACATGGACATGTTGAAGACCCTTCATCTCATGATTGATAACTACTCCGGTAAGAGGGAATTAACTCTCATACTTAAAGTGGGAAATGGCTGCAGAGAGGGAGAAAATGGTTATTTATTCGCAGACACTGCCAACTTCCATATTGCTCTCTTGCTGTGTCATAGTCACAGACCTGCACAATGACAGGAACAAGCATTTCTAATCTTCCTGTTCAAGACATAATTTTATTGATCTTCACATCATCTCTTATTTTTGCCATGATTCAGCAGTTCAGAACTGCTTCAATTCCAGTAGCTTCCTATCATTCAGCAAGATGTCCACAGGGTTAAAATGTCTTACAAGTTGAAGAAATTTATGAAGAAATTTATTTCAGCACCAAGGAGAGTGCCCTGCTATTTTCAAATGGTTTTATATACTGGAAACTGTATACTGTTCCTGAAGATAGAAAGAAATTTTGAAGTGTGGTTTGATAGAAAGCTTCTAAGAACTTATTTTACTAATAAGAAAAATCCTAATGGTCTCTATGCAATTAAAAACTTGTCAGAGTTTTATACATGTTCATGATTGCAACAATGTGCTATTCTTTCAGTTTTCAAATACACTGGAATTAGCAATGCTTTGCCTATCTTTTTAATAGCAAAACCATAATGTCTGCATGGATTTATACTGGTTCCATGAAGTCTCAGAAATGTTTCTTTAACAGTGATTAAAAGCTCTGTGAGGCCAGGCACTGTGGCTCACTCCTGTAATCCTGGCACTTTGGAAGGCAGAGGCATGAGGATTGCTTGAGGCCAGGAGAGACCAGCCTGAGCAAGAGCGAGAGCCCATCCCTACAAAACAAAAGGAAAAGAAAAGAAAAGAAAAATTAGCGAAGTGTGGTGACACGCACCTGTAGTCCTAGCTACTTGGGAGGCTGAGGCAGGAAGGTCACTTGAGCCCAGGAATTTGAGGTTGCAGTGAGCTATGATAATGCTGCTGCACTCTAGTCTGGATGGCAGAGTGAGACCCCCTCCCCCCCAAAAAAAGAAAAAAAAAACTCTGTGATAGCAAGTCCTAACTTTTCCTCACTGCGATATTCTCAGAGCTGTGCACATGGTAAATGTTCAATAAATATTTGAGTCCAGTGAGAGAATGAATTAAAGACTAATGTATATTAAGTAGGAAGGAATGGATTGATGAATGCCTTGTTTGCACTTTCTGCAACTAGTTTCAAAGATCCTCACATACCACCTTGCTCAGTCTGAAACTTGAACACATCTTTCCTAGGCCCCGACAAATGGAGTCTCTCAGAAAAATCATGCTCCAGACCTTGCCTTTCATCTCTTCTAAGTTTTCAACGTAAAGGGTTCTCTTTAGCCCTGAAAAGGTCACTAAGGCTTCAATCTGTGTAATCCTACACCTCTGGGGCAGCGTGGCATTCACCCCAAGGCCTAAACCAGCCAGCTAAGGGGTTCTGCCCTGTTACCGGATGGACAGGACACAGGCACCAGAGGCTAAATTTTCATCCTCTTCCACCAGCTCCCCAGGTGGACCATAATTACCATTCCTATTCCTGAGCAGCAGGCAGCCCCTTCCTCTGTGCCTAGGGAAGAAAACACTAGGCCTCCCTCTCCTGAGAGACCTTCAAGAGTTCAGAGACACTTAAGTCCAATTGTGGTAGAAGATAAAGGACAATAATGCAAGTCTGCTCTCCAAGCTGCCACCACAGCCAGACATGGGGTAGCCCTGGGAGACTAGGATCCACCAAGGCCTGCACCAAAGGTGAAAGAGAAAACATGAAAAAGTAAAAGCACAGTGTTTAAACAGAATTTTCCAACAGCCAGCATACTGCAAGGACTTCACAGGTCTCTGAGTCCTTTTTCCGTTGAATTGTGCAATGAAACGTGTGAACAAAGTCAAGCCTACTGGCTCCCAGGTAGGCACAGCCCAGTTCTTAGCTCCTAGGAGGCTTCAGGGCTAAGGCTCCACGCTACTTGGACTGTACTATCATGCCCCCAAAATGGGGGGGAGCCGCCAGCGAAGGACTGATTTTCATTTCAAACTGCATTCTGGTACTTTGTACTCCAGCACCATTGGCCGATCAATATTTAATGCTTGGAGATTCTGACTCTGTGGGAGTCATGTCAGGGGACCTTGGGAGCCAATCTGCTTGAGCTTCTGAGTGATAATTATTCATGGGCTCCTGCCTCTTGCTCTTTCTCTAGCACGGTCCCACTCTGCAGACTCAGTGCCTTATTCAGTCTTCTCTCTCGCTCTCTCCGCTGCTGTAGCCGGACCCTTCGCCTTCGCCACCGCTCAGCATCTGCACAGCCCTACGATGGCTAAAACAGCAATGGGTAAGGCACCGCGCCTCGCTCTCCGTCGGCTCTACCTAGAGCCCACCTCGCACCTTTCTCTCTTAGAGCTATGAAGCCATCTGAGATATTTTATAAAGAAAAAGACGTTAATGGTAATACAGGACCAGAAAGGACAGAGGCAGGTCTGCGGGAGGTGGGAGGGCAGAAAGGGGGTTTTTAGAAATCTAAAGCAAAGAATTTCTTTTAAAAGATAGAAGCAGGTAAGTTTCTCTCCCATGGGTTGGAAATGTATTATATATATATATATATATATATACACATATATGTATATATATATTTCAAATTAGGGCTCAGTCGTGAGGGTGGGGTGCTACCTTAACTGTTTGGGTTAAATGGGGCTAAGGGACATTTTGAAAAGTGCTTTCTAACGACCTTTATTTCTTCTCTTTTTTAAAAAGAAAATGGGGAAGGGGAAGGGAGAGGTTGGGAGAAAGGAAAAAGAAAAACGCAAAGTCAAAGTGGTCCCATCTAGGCTGTTTGAAAGATGGGTGGAGACGATGCGGGGGTTGGGGGGGAGAATACGTTTTATGGTATTGTCTGGTCGGAGAAACCGCTAGTCCAGGGCGCGGTGCGGGGAAGGAAGGCGGGGGGTGGGGGCGAGTCGGACCTCTGCTCCTTTGTTTTAGGGAAAGGGAGGGGAAGGAGGAGAGGAAGTCGCGGAGGGCGTGGAGGGCGCGGGTGGGCAGCTGCAGGGGCGGGGACGCGCGCGATGGGGAGGGGTAGAGGGACAGCGGCGAAGGCGCTGGGGTGGGGTTTCTTTGTGTGCGGACCCGCGGTCCCGGGTGGGGGGGGCGGGGTAGGCACCTGCAGCGATGGGCGCACAATGCGGACAGCCCCACCCTGTGCGGAACCGCGCCGCCCCGCCCCCCGCCTGGTGCTGCATCTTCTAGCGATAGGGGGTCGGGTGCGGAGCGCGGCTTGACACCCGGGGGCCCAGCCCTGCGGGGACAGCAGCTCCGCGCCTCGCGCTCCTGACTCCCGGCCTCTGCTTCCAGGAGAGACCTGTCCACTGACCCCGCCCTGCCCAGCCTGGCCTCATTGTTCTGTTTTAAAGAGAGCTGGGAAAAGTGGGTTAACATTTTTCTTTTCAGAACCACATTACATAGGATGCTTAGACATAGACACGGATGCAGGCGTTTTTGAACTCCTTTGATCGTTTTTTGGGAAAAGCTTCTGGGACCTAGTTATGTGCATATATAATAATACAGATAAAGACATGTGATGTAAAGCAAAAGGAGGTCAAGGTTTTAAGTTGAGCCACGTGAAATTCACGTTTTGTGGGTCAGACAGGGCCAAATACTGAGGATTTCATAGAGCTTAACCTATGTCGGAGAGACAGAGATAGTAGAGGCAGAGAGACCGAACAAGATTGTTGATTCAGGGCCTTCATCCCCAGTCGCTCTTGCGCCTCGCCTGGAGTGCTGCAAGGTTCCAGCTTTCGGCGGCCCTGGGGTGGACAGGCAGGGAGGGGCCTGAAGTCCACTGGCGGCTGGCAGCGCCCCTCCCCCGGGACCCGGTGCAGCATGCAGAGAAAGGGAAAAGCTGGCGAAAGGGCTCTGTCTGGACGGCCCCGCCCTGCCCCACCCTCCCTGCAGAACTGGAAAGACCACGGCCCGGAGGCTGGCCGGGAAGGAGGGCTATGGGAGGGGCAGTTGAATGGTCTGCGGTCCGGAACGGCCCCGGGCACCCCTCCATGTGCGCAGACACCCGGCACGGCTCTCAGTCCCGGCGCCGAGCCCCTCCCTGCCCCGCGTGCAGCTCTGCGGAAAAGCCGACTCCAGCCCCGCCCGGCAGCACAAAGGCGCGGCCCCACCCCGCCCGGCCGTGAGCCCGCAGAGGTGACCCCTTCCCTGGGGTGCAGGGAGGGCTCTCTCTTCTCTCCCACCCACGGCCCGCGGAGCTCGGGGCCATTTTTCCCCAGCCCTAGCCCACGGCCCACTCTCTGTTCTCTATGATTCCCCAGAATGGAGACCCTGCGGACGGGTTCTCTAGAAAGGACCCTCTCTCTCCCAGCGGGGCGCGGCTTGGCCCCACCCCTCCCAGCTGGGCCCCGGAGCCGCCAGCCGCTGGCCGGACGGGGGCGCACGTGGCGACTGGGCGCGTGGAGCGTAGCCAGCCCTGCAGAGCCCAGCGCCGCGCCCTGCGCTCCCCTCCCTGGAGCTGGGCGCTGGCCCCCGCGGGAGCCGCCGGGGAGAAGGGTTTCTGCGCAGTGTCCTGAGCTACCCCGGCTTCCCACAACTCGCATTTCACCCGCACGTCCAGAAAGCGTCTGAGAATGGGAAGCCGGGGTGGATCTCGCTAGGCGCTCTGCAACTCTACCCAAAGGTTTCTGCTGCGAAAGGGCAGCTACAAACCCATCGTCAGCAGTATGATCATTTCAAATCATTATTATTATTTCATGACTCAGTGGCCTTATTTGTTCTCATTTGTTCAAAAGGGACGTGTATTGCTTTGGTTAAGGATTAACCCTTGTTGCACTCACTTTTCTTCGTCCTCATCCCCCTTGCGGCCCGCCTCTCAAAAATGGAAATTTTGTCTCTGGTTGTTCATTTAAATTACAAAACAAATATATTTCGCTTCCTGCTGGGATTGTGTATGTTCATGTGGCTGGGATACATGTGCAGGCGCTTGCTAAGGGGAGTGTTTGTGTGCCAGCGATTGCTGGAAAATTCTCCGCAGAGATTGTTTGTGAATGCAATGAGTGAAAATCTAAATATATAAGTGAGATGTTATGATCTTCAGCATAAAGTCACATCTATAAACATAAATATAGATTATGTATAAAATTTTAACTGTTTTCCCCCCAAAACTATTTTCCAATTGCTGATTCTTGACACAATCTAAATTCTACACAGAAACACGGGTCGCGAAATGGTAGCCGCCATCCTAATAAAAATTCCACCCTAAATATGACAAATGCCAGGATCTTTTTCTGGCCATAGTTAAACTGCATTTGCAAATTATGAAAAGAAGCACTACTTCTGCAACACTAAAATAATAGATTTGGGTATCATTCCGCTTGCAAAGTATAATCAATTAATCATCAGGGCGTGTGCTTTCTTCTGATTCATTAAACAATTATTGTATCCAGCATGATTGTACTAGTTGCATATAATATTCCCCATTATCTCCTCCAATGAAGAGGGTACCTTCTAAATGGATATATAAATAACTAGAAGTGAAAAGCTGGGTATTTGGTCAGTATTTCAGGATAAAACTGAAAGAGAAGTAGCAGTAGTTTATCAATTAATCTCAGTTAATCTCAATTAATCTCTTAGTTTTACCAGGTGAGCTGAGCCTGCAGTAAATGCTGTGTGACCCAGTGTAGCACGTTGCTGGTAGCTAGGATGATAGTATCAATTAATATACCTGGTGATGTTTATCTATGCATGTTAAAATTCTCTAAAAAGTATATCTTAAAAGGATAATTAAGATTGGATGACTTGTATTATCAAAATCTAAAACATTGTTTAGTCAAAATCCATAATGGTTTTTCCATGTGACTTACAGATTTGTAGTAAATTATTCTGTTCTAAAGGAGAAAGGAGTATTTTTATCGTAAGAGCTGTTACTTCATTGATACTTTTAGGAAGGTTTTATTTGTTGCATTAAAAGGTTTTAATTATTTTGGGGTTTTAATTTTTTAATTACCAATCAATAAATTGTGGAATAAGCATTTGATCATTTGGCACAATATGACTTCCATCAAATTGCTCATTCTCAGTGACAAAAATGCTACAAAAGTCTACATTTTGCTCAGATTCAGAAAATGTCCTCTTGGAGAGCCATAAAGCTGATTTATACCATTAATCTTCATTCCTATACTTTAGGATCAAATAGTTACTTAATTCTGTGAATATTTAGTAGCAGCTGTCAAGCAGAATTTTTAAGTTAAATCTGTATTACTAAAAACGAAATGGAAGATGAATCAATTACATGCTGAATGGAAGATTTTGTCATTGATAAATCCAGACCATCTTTAGGAAAATTCCTGATTTATCAATCATCATTATTTTCTACTCCAACTGAGTAGGACGGACTGTATGTTTATGCCACCCTAGTAGCTCACTGCTCATGCAAAACTGGATGAAGCTGGCCTCAGAGCAAAAACCTGGCCGTGGGCGTGGCCACCCCAAGCTGCTGATAGCTAACCCCAGCTCACACCCATTTCATTTTTGGTCGTGGAAAACACACATTATTCTATTGTCACAAGATCTATGACCTTATATGAAACATTCAAGAAATTAGCCAGACGAAAAGAAAATACTGAATTAGCCGGTGACCCTGATGTTTCCAGAACCTAGGCTGGTTCTCTTTCCTGGTTCTCGCTATTGGAAAACCTGGGAGTCTGCATTAATTTTTCACCCCACTAGAGGGCGATCAAGTTCTCTAAAGAAGTAGATGATTTTTTTTTTAAACCTACTTCCAAATATTAGCTTTGTAATAAAATATTTTTTAAAAAAATCAGGAACATTCAATTGTTTATTCAATAAGTTATGCCATGCTTTACCCTAGTAGATGAAAAGAGTTTATGCAGTTTTGGAAGGAGATAAGATGAAATGAGTGATCATAATCTGGAAGGCCCTAATTAATTATTCCCTTATGATTTTACTTTCCCATTTCATTACATTGTTATTATAATATCATTTATGTTACTTCTGGGGGTTTGTAGTAGACAAATGGTAGAAAAATGTCAGTAGCAACAGTAAAGTATTTAGTAACAGAATGTCTTCATGTTTAAATAAAGGAATAAATTAAACAAAAACATTGTTTACTTATTCATTCATTTGAAACGTGCCCCATGCCGAGGACACACCTGAATATCAGAGTCCCCACATGCAGAGAACTTGCAGGTTAGTAGGTAAAACAGGCAGATATAACGTGATAGTGAGGAGGTGTACCAAAAACAGGCTGTTACTATTGTGGCCATCTTCTATTTTTCTTTTCCATTTAAAGAAACCTTTTTAAACTAAATCCAATGTGATTTCAAACATTTTATCAACCTTCAACAATTATTGAGCACCTCCTTGTAATAGTTTCGTTAGTTTAGTAGAAAATTGATGTTAATGTTAATGAAGTAAAAAAACAGATAAGCATTAACTAATTTTTAGGATCATAAAAAGTGGATTTTTTTTTCCTGTTTGCATTGGTAAGAGAATTCTTTTTCTCTTATATTTTATGTAACTATAATCCATCTGTAAAATATTAATAGTGCCATGTTGCTGTGTTCCTTAGACTTTAATGTGCATATGAATTACCTGTGATTTTCATTAAAATGCAAACTCTGATTCAGTAGATCTCAGTTGAGCCCAGACATTCTGCATTCCTAACAAACTCCCAGGTGGTGCTAATTCTGACCACCAAACACACCAGTTTTAGAGATATAAAGCTGTGATATATATGGACCCCTCATAATGTGCTCTGATATTATGTCTTAACACCTTTAAAACAATGGCAATCTTTACAAAATATTTCACTTCCAAACTCATATGCTTAGGGATTTTATTCCTCGGAACTATGTTTTCTGTACCAGCACTCTCTCTTAATTGGATTTTTGAAATTATATTCAAATTGCAGAACTCAGCAGAAGACCTTCAAGAGAAATGTGCAAAATGAGATTTTGACTCTGTGTCTGAGATGTGTGTATGCGTGTGTCTAAGAGGAAATGAATGTGGCTTGTGGCACAGTTGAGAAGGATGATAAATCCATCATGCTAGCTTACTGTCATTTACAAAAAATGTATAGAACAAAAAGTTCAACCTAGAACCTTCTGGATGTGGAATAATATGCAAAAGTTTGTAACCTCATTTACCATACAGCTAATTCACCACAAATACTTCACATACTGAAGAAAGTAAAACAGATGATTGTTATCTCAATATATCCTACACTCATTACATAGCACATTATTTTAACAGAGTATGTCTTCCTGGATACCACATAAGAAAATTGTTAAGAATTTATTGAGTATGGCTGTGTATTTGAAAACAGATTATGTGTGGATTTTTGCGTTATTTAAGCTGATAAACAGCCTCCATTATTCAATTCTAGCTTTCTAAGAAAGTCAACCTAGAGGAAAAAAAATGGACCTTCAAGAAATAGCATCAAAGATATCACGTGTCATTTCTCCCATGGTCACTGGCTGACCATGCAAACATCACCACATTTCTGGAAATATCATCCCACAAAAATGATATTATAAATGAAATGTCTCAAATTAGAAATACAGTATTTTCCAAATCGGGCGCTAAAAACATGATCCCACATAAAACTGGCCACAGAGTTGGTAGAATATACTGTTACTCAACCTGAAGTTGGATTGAGTCCCAAGGTTGGCCATTCCTTTGTTGTTGTTATTGCTGCTGTTAAAAACTATTCAGTTCGAGGTCTCTCAGAAGCCGGGAAACTTTCAGTTTCTGCAATATTCCTGGTACATTAAAAGAAAAGAAGGCATACTCAGACAGCATTACAAAAGTGGTGTGTACTTTAAATGTTTCATACTGGCAGTCTGCTGTGGCTGTGTATGTTGTCTCATTTAGAGATAACAAAAATCTAAACTTGAAGGCCTCAAACCAAAAAGCCTTCCTAACTACCTCCTATAATCAACAATTTTCCTGCAATGCTGTTTTCTTTCATTTTTCTGGCATAGACATAAATTTCAGATTGTCTGCAAGAAGTGACTTTTGTTGATGGATTGTAATCCTTTCGTAGCACATAAAACCTGTGAGACCCTGTCCTAAGCACTTTACACAGTTAACTACATTAATCATCTAAGAATCCTAAGAAGTAGTTTCTACTACAGATGAGGAACAGAAAGGTGAAGTGACTTGCCCAAGGTCACACAATCAGATCCAGAATTTGGGCCCAGGCCATCTGACTATAGAATCTGTATCTTCAACCAATGCCTGCTAGTCTTATATCCTGTCAAAGGTGTTCCCACCGTGAAGGTCAAACTCGTGATACTACCATTTTGTTTAACTGGCCTGAGATGGTCTTGTCCTTTCTGGATACACACTCAATTTGAGGAAAAAATACCTTCAAAGTGATGATTAGTTTTAATAGCTAAACTGGGGCTTATTAAATAATTGCCATGATTCAGGCTTTGGGGGAAAGAGAGCTATAAAACCTCAGGAGTTGTAACATATGAAATACATGGCTTTCTGCAGGCTCAGCTCAGCAGCCCTGTCCCATGTGAACACACTATGATGTGGCACCAGCTCTGGAAAAAAACGTGGACTCAATCTCATCGGTCTCATCCTGGTTAGCACATTTCAAAATGGATCCTGAACTCCTTCCGTCTACCCTAGATATTTAATTTTAATATTTTGTTTTATGAAGTAAATTTAGAGCTAAAAGAGAAATACAGCTTAGGCATCCACATTTAATGTAACTATTAGCTATTACTTCAAGAGTCTCTTCATCTTACTACCTCAAAAGCAGGCAGAAAGGAGAGATCTGTGGGAAGCCTCGGAATCCCTTGTGAAACATTTTTAATTATCTTTTAATAAAGGAATCAGTCCCTGTCGTTTGTCAAGGAGACATTTGCAGTAGTAAAACCTGTGTTTATAATAACCATTTTTATTAGTCATGATTAAAGATAACATTTTGTGTACATTTGTTCTCACAAAACACTTTTATGTGAATGTAAAGGTTAATTAATGCATTTCAGCAATCATTTTGCTAGTCATCTGGAAATATAGCTTCTCCAGGAATTGTACTTAAGAGAAGGAGCCACATATTGTGCTATAAAACCATAACAAAAACATTTTCAGTTTTTTCTCACTTGTAATGTTGTTGACCTCCAGAGTAAAATATTTAATACTCTGAAAAATTATAGGTTTCAAGATTATTTTTATGACAAGAAATAGATAACTACCGTTCTCTCATATAGCACATTAAAAATAATTTATTTTTATAGATCAAGAATATTGCCTAGGACTGATTTTTTTTTTTTTTTTAACCAAGATCGTAAAGCAATGCCTGCAGGAGTACCCATTTGGTTGTTGGAGTTTGTGCATTATCCATTAGTATAAGTACATAGCATAACAATACATCATCAGTAATATGAATTTGTCCATCTTCTAGTTGTATGTCTTTATGTCAGTATAAAGAGACTTGAATGAAGTTTATCTAAACCTAGTCCCACGAATACTTTTACAAGAGAGTTTTTAAAATGTAAATTAAATCTTTATTGGCCTTCTACTCCCTCTTTTGAAAGATTTTTTTTTTCCTATGAAATGCAGCCCTAAAGTTTAATTTCCATTTAACAAAACTGCTCACAGTAAACCTAATAACTGTTTTCCAGTTTGGGCTTCCTAGTGAGTAGTAACCTAACTTACATGAAAAAAAACACAAAACCCAATTTATAATAGACTAACTGCTACAAAACTGAGACCCGAAAATCCCATCAAGATGGCACCATTATCGTTTCCAGACTAATGGGAAGGCAAACCCATCATCTCAGGCAGTTGAACAAGGCACTGTGAGGATAGAGTTATGTTCAAACACATAAAAAAGTGCCCAAGTCAAGTCTAGTCTTTTGACAACAGATTACATAATCTTACACTCCTGTCACTTTAAAAATTATCATCTTTGCATTCTATTTCTGATGAACTTTTCCCTTTTACAATAAAAAAAATCAAATAAGCATAGAAGACTGAAAAATGCTCAAAAGAAAACTTATATAGTATGATCTATCTATATGGAAAACTGCTTTAGAAAACATTCACCTGCTTCATCGTTTTTAATATAATCCCTGTGAGATGGGCATAGTATATGAGTTACCTTATTTAAAGATGAGTAAATTTAAGCTCAAAGAATTGACTCAAGTTTATATGGGGCAAGCAAAGCTCCAGTGCCAGGGTCAGAACACAGGTCTAATATATATTACATATAGATTATATGTAATATATAAATATGTTTATATATAATAAAGTTGCATATATTATTTTTCTATTCCATATTTATATAATGATAAATAAATATTATATATTATGTCTCATACACACACACACAAATAAGGTTTAGCACACATTCCACTATCCTATAATCAAATGTGCACAGTGAGGAAAGCCACACACTAAGCATATTTGTTTCCAGTCCGAAGTAACTAATAATTAATGTCACTAAAGTAAAACAGATTTGAGCACCAGCTCTGTTCTAAAGCCTATGCTAAATATCATGAAAATATACGTAAACATGGTCCTCACCCTTGGGAAATTTAGTGTTTTGAAGAAAACAAGATTCTGTACATACCAAAAAATTGAATAGCAATAATGATAATTTATAACTATAAATAGAAGCCTTCTCCATTTTAACAATTTTATTATACTACCGTACAATTATTACAAGACAGTACATAATAATATACTAATAATATCAATTAGGAAAAATACTAAAATCCACCAAAAGGCTGCACAATTTAAATGTTTAACTGATCTCTCTATCAGCCGATTCAGCCAGAGAAGTCTCTAATTAGAATGCTCCTCACATTTTCCCAAGCACAGGAGCACTTGGGCAACTAGGACCCACCCCGAGAGGTTCTCATCCTATGGCTCTTGTTTGTTTCTAACGAGCTCCCAGGTGGTGCTGATGCAGCTGGTCCAGGACCACGTTTGCAGTAAACCTAACAGCAGTGACCAGCGGGGTGCCCAGATTCACAGGCCAGGGAGCCTGGCCCTCTGGTGTAAGAGTGATCTCCCCTAACTCTGCCGCATGGACTGAAGAGGACAGAGAGCCTGAGCCACCAGCAGCTCTGCCCTTCCCCACCAGTGCTGCTCACACTGCATGGAAGGAAGAGGCCAGGAGCATGATTTTGAAGTCCTGTGTTTTAGTCTTGACTCTTACAAACTGACCTTGGTCAGGTCGACTTTCCTCTCTGCGCCTCTAATACAGCACTTGTACAATAGCAATACTGACTGCCTTGTTCATATCAAAGGGTCACTGTCAGAATCGAGGAAACAAATGTGAAAGTGACAAGTATCTCTCAAGTACTATACAAATTCAAGGGGTTGATTGTCACTAGATGTACTGTGGATATTTTATTTATGAAATACCAATGTGTATGCATTTAGAATAAGGAGCACAGTGAGATACTGAGCCATTTGCTTTTTGAAAAATACTTCCTAAATAATGAAAAGTGAAATAAAATGTTGGTGGAATCCCTCAGACACCAGTGTCTGACATTTTGCAGGGCTTATGATTAGAACCCACCTGGCCAGCCTTATGTAGATAGATATTTTTAAGATTCTTAAGTAGGTCTTTCTTTCTAAAGAAGATTCTTCTTCTTCAAAAATGAAGATTGGCTCAAAAGAAGCAACTAACTCGCCCAAATTTTATTGCAGTCATTTCCCACTCAACTTTTCCCCAGTGCAACCTGCTTTAAGGGAAGGGTGGTGAGTGACAGCCCAAGATGGCAGCCACCACGCTTAGAGAATCTCCCAAAACAGGGGAACTCCAGCAAGTAGACACAGAAAGTGTGAGAGGATTGACAAGCCAAAAGTAAGACTCAGTACTCACTTTGCTTCTGGTCCCATGTCTTCCCCTTGCAGGCACCACCTTGGCACTCTGTACCCTCTGAATCTGCCTCCCTGAGACTGCGTCAGCAAGCCCTGCTTGGACAAAGCAGCCCACACCCAAATGTTCAAGCATGTTAAAGCTCTGCTTAAAGCTGCCTTCAAAATTAAAACAGAAGGGTAGGGCCAGGTGCAGTGGCTCATGCCTGTAATCCGAGCACATTGGGAGGCCGAGGTGGGAGGATCACTTGAAGCCAGGAGTTGGAAACTAGCCTGAGCGAAAGTGAGACCCCCTCTCTAAAAAAAATAGCAAAATTAACCAGGCATAGTGGCTCATGCCTGTAGTCCCAGCTGTGAGGGAGGGTGAGGCAGGAGGATGGCTTGAACCCAGGAGTTTGAGGTTGCAATGAGCTATGATGATGCCACCACACTCTGGCATGGGTGACAGAATGAGACTCTGTCTCAAAAAAAGAAAAGCAAAGCTCTCTGTAGTAGGAAAAATCAGCTTGTCATGAAACTCAAAAGAATGCTAAATCCTATGAAAATTACAAAGTAGTCCTAGAAGTTTCCCCCAAAAATGCTTAGGTCAAGAACTGTTTCTATACGGGTAAGAGAGGGCTCTAGCGGATTAAATGTGGGTGTGGGTATCAAATGGGCATGGTTTTAAACTCTGCTCCATTATTCACCATCTGAGTATCCTTGAGCTAATTATTCAACATTTCTATACTCCAATTTCTCAGTTATGAAATGGGAAAATAATACCTAAATCACATAGCTGTTATGAGAATTAAGTAAGCAATTGAATATTAAGCATTTGGTAATTAAAACTATTAATATTAGTCCTCTTCCCTGACCCCATCAATGAACGATTAAAAAAATACTAATAATAAATAATAAAAATGTAAACATCTTAATTCTTATACTTTGTTAATTTCTACATGTGTGACACATCTACTAGAAATGACTTGAAATTGAGGAAATGATCACTGCTTAGTAACTCTTTGTGGTAGAAGGAGGGCTGGGATATTTATGACACTGCTGCCAATGCAGACCATCTCCAAGACAAAGCCATTCTGGGTAATGCCAGAATTTGATAGTTACGCATTTTGTCTAGGTCAAAGCACAATAAGCACAAAGACAGATAATTAAAGTAAAAGTACATTTCTCCTGCATATATTTCTTATCTGTTTCTCTGACATATTTTATAGTTCATCCTACTTCAAATACATATATACCTTCAATAAAACTGAGCTTTCTCGCCTACCCAGGAAGGCCCATCAACATAAGAAGTCACATCCAGTAGAAATAAAAACTGACTCCAGAAGCATTAAAATATGAGGTCTCTTGAAGAGGAGGTAAAGAGGGCGAATTATACATCAGTTTCATCCACATCTCTCATCACTTGACTCTCACACAGTCTTTCCCCCTCACTCCTTCAGCCTCCTCCCTACCTGGTACCCTCCTGCTCTCCCACTTCCACTTTCAACACCTTTCCTTCAGCTAAATTTTTTCTTTCAGGGATACCTCCAGTTACTTTCTTATCTGGATCAGTTTAGCCTTCGTCCTCTCTGCCCATGAGTGGATGAGCATGAGAAAGAAACTAGAGTCAAGCAGTACAAACAGAATAGTCCTCAGATGACTGTGGTGGGGGAAAGGATGTGGATACTCAGAATTCAGTGTTACTCTAAATGCATGAAAGCAACACTTTTTCAATCAATAGCGTTTCGGATACCAATCAATAATCTGTTACTGCTATTTCAAAAATCTATAAGGTGTTAGCAGAATAGAGCTAACAAGACCTAATTACTAGAGCAAGAAAGGTATCTTGAAAAATCAAATTAGCATTCATCTGGCATCAGAGTTTACAAAAGCTTAAGGGAGGATAACTGACTACCCATATAAAAGAGTTTTAAACATTCTGTTTTGCCTCCAAAATATCAATGCATATAAATATGTGATATATAAACTAGGGATTATATTTATGACATAACTTCAGACATATTAAGAGAAATATGTGCTTATATTTTAAGTATAGCATAGGGCTTTTTCAAATTAGGTACTGTTGATGACAGTAATCTGCATATAAAAATGCTCAATATTTTTTCACATTTATAAGCCATAAAACACAGATCATAAATATACTTCTACTTTCTCATAAACACGGAATAATGACTGAGGAGTAGCTTTATGTGCAAGCAGTGTTACAATTTAAATCCTCCCATGGTTATAATAGATTTCATTGGGTAGGAGAGTTCAGCTTTGAAAAAAAATAGACGTTTCCTTTTGGTTATTATACAAAAACATCTCACGAGGCTCTGAAACGTCAAGCCAAAACACAAAGGTAGAGAGAAAATAATTGCATCTCTTCTAAACCAAAGACTTGGTTAAAAAAAAAAAAAAAGTAAAAAGTATAGTTGTAGAAAATGGATTCAGTATTTAGGATGAAAAATGTTTTTTAAGTTCAGGACCAACAGTGAGGAAAAACTGAATTAAGCTGCTTTGAGAGAATTGGATTCTGTTTGTTAAAATTTTTCTGAGAATAAGTTGTTTTTAAAAAGCACACACAGGTGCAATCTGTACTGTGTACAAGTTGTGGCAAGCTGTATCACAACTCACCCTAGATAAGAAAGACAGACAAATGTCACTTGGGAGAAAATACTGGACTTTGTGTCCAGCTTGCATAGCTGAAAAAAATAAAAACCTACCCATTTAAGCTCATTGCCAAGGGGAAGATGCCACTCCTAACAAATAGCCTTTAAGTTACTCCATTCAGAAAACTATATGTTGTATAATTTTTGATAAATCTTACAAGTGAACTATGAATACATAGGGTGAGAATAGTCAGCTAAGAAGTCGAAGATGTCTCAGAATTGCTTCTGGGAAAGAAATGCTCTCCACCAAACAAACAGCAGCAGGCTTTCCAAGTCACCCTCGAATCTAGCTTTCCTGGATCTTTGCATCTTGTGGACTCTCAAGTTTACTGTCTAAAGATGAATTTGACAATTAGCCATATACCATCTTGTAGCAACTTGACTTGTCATCCCCCCTGTCATTTGTCGTTCGCTACTATGCTTGAGCCAGTTGCAAGCCACATGTCCCCATGCGCTTTTTCCCGTTTAATTTTCACGGCAACTCTGACACAGGTTTCATTATCGCTACTCGACAAGGAGAGAAAGCAGAAGCCAAGGGAAGTCAAGTGACTTGCTCTGTTGGTCAGGGCAGAGTCAGGTTTCAAATCTAGCTCTCGCTCCACTGTATTCCAGCTTCCTCATCTTGAACTATTAATATTTTTACTTTTTGCACTACAGAATTTGTTTATCTTACACCCAACTATACCAAGGGCTTCTTTTTAAACCAGATATATGTTTCATTTCCTTTGTCTTACTTTGGCTTGCAGTAATAATTCTGCAATATTGGCCAGTATAGGTGTTGGGTACTTACTGTGTCAGGTACTGTGACTCTGCCAAGTACCTTAGGAAGATTATCATCATCCTCATGTTTACAGGTGTGAAAGGGAGGGAGGTAAAGTCACATGCAACCAACAAAAGTAGTTGCACCAAGATTTGAAACAAAGTAATTTGTCTGAAGCCTTTCTTTTTAAAATTTTTTTCCAGCTTTATTAAGATATAATTGACAAATAAAAATTATATATTTATTGTGTACAATTTGATGTTTTGATTTATGTATATGTTGTAAAATGGTTAAATCAAGCTAATTAACATATCCATCATCTCACATATTTATTAATTTTTGTGGTGAGAACATTTAAGACCTACTCTCTTAGCAATTTTCAAGTATAAATTATTATTAACTATAGTCACCATGTTTTATAGTAGATCTCCCGAACTTATTCATTCTATCTAACTGAGACTTTGTATCCTGACCAACATTTCCCCATTCTCCCACCCTCACCTCAGCTCCTGGCAACCACCATTCTATTCTCTGCTTCTAGAAATGATTTTTATTTTTTTTTAGTGAGGTCATGCAGTATTTGTCTCTCTGTACCTGGCTTATTTCACTTAACATAATGTCCTCAAGAGTCATCCATGTTGTCACAAAAGATATTATTTCCTTCTTTTTCAAGGCTGGATAGTATTCTGCTGCGTAATTGTACCATATTTTCTTTATCCATTCATCCACTGATAGACACTTAGATTGATTCCATATCTTGGCTCTTGTGAACAATACTGCAGTGAGCATGGGAGTGCAGTTATCTTTTCAATGTGCTGATTCCATTTCCCTTGGATATATACCCAGAAGTGGGATTGCTATATCATAGGGTAGTTCTAGTTTTAATTTTTTGAGGATGCTCCATATGGCTTTCCATAAAGGCAATAGTAATTTACATCCCACCAACAGTGCACAAGGATTCCCTTTTCTCCACATTCTTGCTAACTTACCTTGTGTCTTTTTGAGAATAGCCATTCTAACAGGTGTGGATGGTACCTCATTATGGTTTTGGCTTGCATTTCTCTCATGATCAGTGCTGTTGAGCATTTTTTCATATACATGTTGGGCATTTGTATGTCTTCCTCTGAGAACTGTTTATTCAGGAGAAAATGACCGTTTCTTAGAGAAGCTTTTATTTCAAAATATCCAGAAGAAACAAGAAAGAAACTTTGGGAAATTTACCCTAGGCTAAGTGTTGTCTTTTATATTTTGACCCTATTGGTGACATAAACTGGATGACACAAAACTGGAATGCAAAGGCTTCCGACAGATTACTTACTTGCTTTGCATATTGCTTTGGGTTCCTTGCAGAAAATTATACTAATTAAAGTTCTAGGATATTATTTGATGAAACCTATTTCAGAAAATGAGGCTTTACATGGCAAAGCTTGAGGAAATAGCCTTTGAATTCCAAAACGAAAAAGCAATTTTGTGTCATATCTAGGTTAACCTGAAGGATTTCTTTCACACTATTTGGCTGCCTCTAAAATGGATGCTGAAAGTAATTACACTGTGAAAGCAATAGCAAGATGCTTCACACTGACCTCCCAGGCTCTGCTGCTCTCACATACTGCCAGAGTTACTCAAAAATAAAATCACTGCATCATTATGTGTAATATCAGATAGTTGTAAATCTTGACAGTATTTATATTTTCTATTTAAAATACATATGTGCGTGTGCATTTATGTTCATTCTATTTTCTTTGACACAGAGTGACATAGGACATACTATTTAAGTAAGACTAACAAAGTCATGGGACTTGTTCAGGCAGAAAATCTTAACTGTTCAGTTTTTCTTCACGGCAGCACCTATATAAGCATTTAATGCGCAGTTTTTGAATGAGTGACTAAAATAAAATGCTAGCAAATGTGACTTGAAACCCCAACTTTTAGGACACTATTGAGTAAATGCTACATACTGTACATTTTACAAAGTTTCATTGAAGAAGACCCTGATATTCTTTTTAGGTTTATGGGAGCAAGTAAAATGCTGGCTCCTACATGAGGCTTTTGTGACCTTTGCTTGGAATAGTTATCTTCTATTAATTATTTATATGTCATTCATTTCCTAAGAAAACATTTAGGGAGACTTCCATAAGTATAGTTTGCACACTACCCAGATAAGAATTCTATTTGAAAAAAAAAATTAAAAAAAAAAGAATTCTATTTGGTGAAACCTTGGTAAATATTATTTGGCAATACTACCAAATTGAAATATTTATTTTTTTCCACAGTTGATGTTAGTAACTATAATGGACAGCGTGGATTTTATAAGACACATTAAGAGCTAAAACAACTATATGGAGCTCTTCAGATGCATTGAAACTTTACACCGGTCCAAGGAAGTATAGTTTTCATGCCAACTCTTCAAGAAATATGCTTCAAACTTTTAGCAAGTTTTCAGATTGATAGAGGAATTAAATCAGATATAACTGATAGGGCTTGTGGCACAAATTGCTGCCTGCTTAATCTGATTCTGCTTTTTCCCAGTGTTACTAAATTAGTATATCCCATCATGTGAAGACAGTCAATCCCATGCCATGGTGATAAATTGGATTCCCTTTGAGTTCATGAAGTCTGTATCTACCCTCAGTATCAAAACCCCTGGTTAATTCAAGGAGGAAAGTCACCTGGCCCATGAACTGAGATAAAGTCACCTGAATCTTATATATATATATATATATTTTTTTTTTTTTGCACTGTGATGAAAAGTCTTGCACTTTCCATTTCTGAAATTTTCTGCTGTCACTGAGAACATAATAGGCAACCCAGCCTGTATGTAGTCTTAAATACAAAGTCATAGTCAGACTAAACTCAAAAATCTACGTGAAATAGAAGCCAAGGCTTATTTTCTGGAGAAAAGCCACACATAACAACCAAGTGAGCAAGGAAGCCAACATCCTTATCATTGGTGACCAACACATTTGTGATTCTAAACGTTGACCCCCCCAAATGCTGTCATCATTCTGCATAGGAAGCATGGGTTTTGCTGAATTAAAAGTGGGTGCAAAATATTTTTCTACCCTTCATTTAAAAATTAAAAAAATAATGGGGGGAGATTTAAATCACTTGGGTGCCACATTCAGTCATTTTGGAGAAACAATTCAGAGAATGTCATGGCAGCCTCAAATTGCTGCTCAGGAGCGTCCCAGCTCAGAAGGGAAGGAAACAGCAGAGTCATTCTTACGAGAGAACTCTCCTTAGCCAAATGCACTGATTCTCTCTTTTTTACTCTGGCTTTGTCTCATTTAAGTCCCGACCCATCTAGCTATCACTTTAGGATTATTACTACTACCTGGTAGTATTTAGGGGCATAAATGGGAGGTGGGGGGGGAATCCTCAATACTCAGACTTGGTGATAAAAATCTTGACACATAAACAGAATGAAATGCCTTTGTTACTCCTTTAAACCACAGTGTAGTTTGGTCTCCCTCAAGGACTGTAAGAATGTCTTTCATCAGAGGAAAGAAAAAAAGAATGAGGCCCTGCATGGTGGAGTAGAACTCTCATTAAACACAGCAGGGGCTTTAGCTGGAATCAAGAGTAAGGAGAGGTCCCAGGTTGGTACAATTTATTGCTTCTATTACACTTCTGATCACAAGGACTGATTCATGTCATCCAATTTCTTTTCCTTGTCACTATTGCTGGTGCCGCGAATCCATCGACTTGAAATTTAAGAGCCTCATATGTTTCTGTATAACCCAGTGATGGGTTGTACTGCTTTGACCTTCTTAAATGTCCCTTTATTTGATTTGGTGTCTATTCCTACAGAAAAATTATAATGCTTTGGTTGGTCAAAATATTAATCTTTCAAAACTTCCCTGGCTTAGGAGACCATAATTCTTGTGGGGAGAGATGGGTAGAATGTGGACTGAATCTAATTTTATTCTAAACCAATTAGCATTACATCATCATAGCAGAAATACCTAAAACATGACTTCATATCAGTGATCTTCTGGGACGTTAAAATAGGTTTTTAAAATTTGAGTTACTTATTTTTCTTTCTAAATGTCACATCTTCAATTACATATTCATCAGGCAAAATATTTTTGTGCTCCAAATTTGAGCCAATATACTATGTAAGAAGTGTTTTAAATAAAATCATTTTACTCTGTTTCATTCTTAAATAAGAAAATCAAAGTGATGGACCTCCAAAAGTATATTAATTGGGAGGACATATCTGACATTTTAAAAAATAATCTGACCTTGGGCTATGGGGCCCCAAAGCAAGCAAACTACCAAACACACACACACACACACACACACACACAAACACACACAAAATGTGATCAGAATTGAGTTAAAATGAGCATCAGGGCCTTAATTTATGAAACAGAAAAAGAAAAAAGGAACCAAGAGGAACTGTAAGGTAACTGATTCCTATCTAATGGGAGGAAGAGAGAGGGGAAGACAGAACAAGAGGAGCAGCAGTGTTTAATAACCATAGGTGCAAGACTCAGGTCTTCTTAGAACCTATTAGCAGAGAACTCTTTCCCTCTCTCTGTCAACTGTCCTTTTAAATCCTGGCACCAGCTATGAGCACTGCCAGGGAAGCAGGGTCTCTAGCTATCACCCCTTTTTGCCTGGTACTAAAGACACTGCCGCCTGGAAAGGACAGATTTTGTTTCCTAAGGTAAGAGATGCTTTCTGTCACTGTTCATATAAATTGGTAAGTTTCAGACAAAGGGCTTTTGTCCTTTCTACCTATCAGAAACCATGCAGATCTAATTGCTGTAAAACGAAGGGCAAGAGACCACTATTCTGCTTTCTATAGCATCTGATTTTATCCTTTATTCTCTCTCCGGAGACCTTTCGAAGGAAGAAAATTAGGTTCAATTTAAATTGAGTATTTAGGATTTGCCAAGAAAACCTCCCTGCTAGACTATTATGATTGCAGGGAAATCAAGAGAAAGGAAAAAAGGAAAAGGAATGTGCTAACAGACGCTGGGCGCTCTTCAGCAGAGCCGTCCTAAGCCCTAGGCCACGGCCAGCCATCTGGCCCTCCGAGTGACTGTGTCCGATGGTCATCAAGAATGCCCATGTGCCAGGACACAGACAAGTATCCTGTTCAGGGATTGTGACGAATTTTCTCCGAAAGTAGTATATTAATGACATTTTCAGAACATTCTTTACCATCTTTTACATATCAACAGGAAGTCTAATACATATCACTACTTTTCTTACATTCAACATCAGCCAAAACTAAGGAGTCAGATAAAATTTTGCCCAGAATGAATAAACAGGAAAAAAATTTTATGGTACTGCCAATCCTAAATTAAATAACAACAAAATGATAAGTATGAAAATTCATATTGATGGCTGTTCCCACACAAGCCAAATGAAGTGGAAAATTGAAAATTTTTAAACCACTTATTTCTAATTGTTTGGGCCTTTCAAAAATAATGAGGTATACTGTCATGAATAATGCATATTATTTTCTTCTCTTAAAAGGATATAAATTTAAGATATACTTGAAAGTTTGAATAAAGAGCTCAGAGTTTCTGATACACATTTAGAAGAATGGAGGATATACAAGTATCTATGTTATCATTTACCAAATAAACAAATCACTCTGCTGTTTTAATCTGTCCCCAAATCTAATCTGATTATTAAATCTTCGGTATCAATTGTATTATTCTTCTCAACCACTCTTTGTTCCCAGGTGTACACACACGTCACACAAAGAAAACAAAATAGAGAAAATTCTGGTAATTGCCAGCCAAAAGTCATTCTTGAGATATTCAAATAACTAATGCAAATTTTTTTCTAAATTATCTGGATAATTATTATAATTCTCTATTTACCTGATAGCTGTGATATGAATATGCAAGGATATTTTTAGTCATAGAATAAGAATATGTATACTGAGAGTTTCTTTTGAGAAACTGTTCCTGAGGTGTCTAGCCATCTCTGTATCAATATTTATTACCCGAGTATAATCCACATATCAAAAATGTCACACTTCTTTTCTATAAAACTCTATTCTTGTCTATTGCCAGGTGGTCAATGACTCACATGTGGGAATTGATTAAAGAGCAAATGCCAAAGAAAAATGGAAAAGTAAAAAAGTCTTGGACACTTTAAAAATCAATAATAATACATATTATTTTCTTGTCAGAGGCAGTATGTATGCAGTGAAGATGTTGTATAAAACATCTGAGCAATTTGCTGGGGAAATGAACAGCATTAAGAGCAAGGCATATAGCGGCAGACAGACCTACATTCAAACTGCTGCACGCTTTATGACCCACCGGGCCTTGGGCAAGTTACTCAACCTCTCTGAGTCTCTTTCTTCATCTTTAAATTGTGACCAATTACAGTACCTTTCTGATAGCATTGTTGAGATGATTAAATGAGAAAATGCAAGCAAATACCTTAGTATATTGTTTGTGCTCAACAAATAGCAGCTGTTACCATTATTCATGGCTCACTGCAGCCATTTGGAAGAATGGCAAAAAACAATTTGTGTTCATACATCATTAGGTTAAGTGACTATTGCTATAGAATCATTATACTTCATGTGGTTTGAATTTTAAATGAGTTCACTAGAGAAATGCACTTAATTGCAAACATTAATAGTTAACAGCAAATACAACTGACTATTAAAAAAAGATATGGAATTACCTCTCACCTCTTACGTTTTTACGAACATGCATACAATTCTGTTGGGGTGTAGTGAAAAGATTAATATATACTGTATTCCAAAAACCAGTAAAGAAAATGATTGTCAATGAAACATCAATAGTGAAATCTTACTAGCATGTTTCTCCTAGCTCTTCTCATTGGCTTGAGATTTTTTCATTGTTAATAAAAAATATTTATGTAAATTATTTATACTTCATTTCTTCAACTCATACCCAAACTTTTCCAAATCTAGTCTATCGTACTGGCCTCCACTTTCTCTGGAAAGCTTCCCTTGACCACTTATTCCCAAGGATCTGTCACTCTTCCCTCTGCACTCTTATAGCCACTTGTCCCACATTCTGTTATCATTTCCTATCAATTCTTCTTTCATTAAGTTTCTTGCATCTTCCCTTTATTTCCTTTGCACTACCATTTCCCTAAGCCACATCATGTAACCTGCTGAACTTTATTCATTTGTGTCTTAAGCATGCCTCCCGGTGACACGTCTTTTCTGCATAAAATGGCCAGAAAAAAAATCTTTCTAAAAAGAGGCTTGTATGAGGTACCCCTCCATTCAATGTGTTCAATGGCTCCGTATCATCATTAGGATGATCCTAATGGCCAAACCAAAACACTTTTGACAGTGCAAGGGACTGTTATTAACAAACATAAACACAATTGTGCAGGCAAACCAGGACTTACAGCTAACCAATCCATTGCCTTCTCTGTGCTTCTCACACCGTCACAGAAATATTCCATATTGTGGACTCAAAACTGAAGTCTTTAAGCCTAATTTTTGTTTTAAGTTTATGTGTTTAAAATTCATGATACTCTGACATTCTAGCACAGAATATATCCATCTTTATTTTAATGTAAACACCGTGTTTTAAATTACAAACCTTTTACATGAGCAAAACTTCAAAACATCTTATCCAAAATCTTGGAGCAAAATTGATGCCTTGTTTGACTCCTCCTGCCCTCGTCCGCCCTCGGTCCAGAAAGGCATACTCCCAGGACACAACTGCCGAAAGCCCCTTTGCAGCGTAGTCTAGGAAAAGGCTGCCCCCTAGAGTACAGAGAATGCCATTCACAAAGATCTTGAAGTGTAGGATGCTCCCTGGAGGGAACTTAGCTTTCCTGATGTGAACTCACTGCCCTATCCATAAAAGCCTTCCATATAGTCTGTTTAGAACCCTATTTCCATGCTAAGAGTAATAATTAATCCTCTTCTCTTCTTTACTTTCCTCAACACTAATCAGCCTTTATGATACAGGTCTCTTTGCTCTGGTTGCCATATAAAATACAAGACACCCAGTTAAATTTGAATTTCAGAAAAACAACATGGTTTTCAGTATGCCCCATGCAATATTTAGATTGAAACTACACTGGGTGTCCTGTATTTTTATTTGCTAAATCTGGCAACCCTAAGTGTGAAGCCATTCCCAGCCACCTTCCCCACCACCCTAAAGCTTTAAGGTTCTTCTGAACTTCTAATACAAACTATCCATGCCACCATTTGACACTTACCCTATTGTACATCTGTTTTTATCCACTGTTCTATCATATGATCCACCTCCCTGACTTGAAACCTCCTTGAGAACAGGGATGCTCTTATATCTCTTTGTAATTCCGTAATGCCTCACAGAAACTTCTGCCCATAGGTGATGATCATAAACACTTGTTAATTGAGAAACTGATGATCATAAACACTTGTTAATCAATGAACAAGACAGCCAACAACTGTTTACCGAGCAACTGCTTTCTATTCCATCCAGAACTATGCTGTGAATTATTTCATAGATGAGTAATATGTAATATTTGCCTTCAAAGAGCTTATAGCTTAGTTTAAGAAAATTATACGTCAAAACCAGTAACAAATGACCTTAAACAGTATATAATCAAGATTGTGTAGTTCAGCCCCCTGCAGGCTATAAGAGACCAGTGTTGACAGCCCCCTAAGAGAGAGAAGCACTGAGGAGCGGGGATCTGCATTAGCACTCAAATTTTAGGAAGGGTTTGGATGAGCAAAGAGGACTAGGAAAGGCCATGCCATCTGGGGAAAGTTTGGGCAACTGCAGCAAGTGGAGAGGAAACCCTTCTTCACAGTAGAATGAGCCTTTGCTGCAGGAAACAATCAGGACTGTGATCGGACTGTGGTTGAAGCTGGTTCTAAGGAGCTCCCTAGGATTCAGGCTCCTGTATCAATGAGAATCTATGCGATGGCTCTCACTGGGTTGGGTCATACCTTGTAGTCACAGCCTTTGATAAAAATAATCATCACGGTAAGGATGCTATTAAAGGAATCACCCACAGAGGTCAACTGGGTTTTGTCCCCAGACCACCTGGGACAGGAAAGAACAAATATTTTTATCAGCCATATTTAGTTTGGGCTGCTATAACAAAGCACCATAGACTGGGTGGCTTATAAACACCAGAAATGCATTTCTCACAGTTCTGGAGGCTGGAAGTCCAAGATCAAGATGCCAGCATGCTTGGGTTCTAGGGAGTGCTGTCTTCAGGGTTGCAGACTGCTGACGCCTTTTTACATCTTCACATGGCAGGCAGAGATGGAGCCACCTCCCTGGTCTTTTCTTAAAAGGACACTGATCCCATTCATGAGGGCTCCACTTTCATGACCTAATTAGTCTCTAAAGGCCTCACCTCCAAATACCATCACATTGGAGATTAGATTTCAAGACACGAATTTGGGGGGGCGGGGGACACAAACATTCAGTCCATAGCAATATAATGTTTATTCATTACACATGGGGCTCTAAATGCACTGCTGCCTGACAGTCTTTGCACTCCCCTCTCTTCATGGGCTTGCCAAGAATAATTATGGCAGTGGCCTCACTGAAAATTATTGAATTTCATTTCCTGATGACAGATGTTGAGGAGTCATCTCTTCAGTAAGAATGTATGTTCTTCCACAACTTTAATCTGTTGCTACTGTATGAGATGCAAAATCTTTTATTTTATGTTTGGATTGACTATTCTTAATAAGGTTGATATCTAATGTGCTTCATGTGCTGCTAATATGTGATTAATTTTACAAAATGTCTTGGATATCATATTTCATTCTCTTACAAAAAAGGTGCCAGCCTACAAAGGCTTGCTGTTATTGTTTTAAATTAGTTCATGGAATTAAATGTATTAAGCCACCAAATGTTTTATCCTCTGGTAGAAATTATGATTCTCACTGAACATCTGTGTAAAGCTCTGTTTGGGACTTTATACGTGACATTATTTCATTAACCAAATAAACAAATAATGCAAAGAAATATGGTTAGCCTTCTAAAGTTCCAAAGATATTCAATAAAATTTCCCGGAATGAGATTAGGAGGATTTTTCTGGTACGTGACAAATTGTGTTGCTTATTTTAAGGACATAAGCTAAATAGGGAGAGAGGATCTTTAAGCAGATTCTCAGGATACGTTAGGTTGAACCATATGCAGTAGATAATATTTGATCTTTGCACCTGTCAACACGTTGAACCTCATCCTAAAAGTAGAGCCAAAAGAAGGCCTCTTGGCAGTCTTGAGATAGATTGATTTACTGCATTTTATCCAAAAACTCCACCTTTGTCACTTGCACCTATGACTTTGGCCTCTGTGGGGCTCAGTTTCCTCATTTGTAAAATCGGTGGTGGGGTAGGTGGACAGTTGACTAAATGATTTCATAGGATCTTCCCAGTATAACATTCTGTGGCTCTAAGGCATCTAAGTGTGGAATCTGTTTCCTTGTAGCCAAGAAAAGATGCCCTTGTCAATAATGCCCAAACACCATCCAGGAATTCCCTCCTGCCGGATGTGCCCATTCTCCCTTGGGTTACAATAATGATCAGAAGACTTTGCCAAGAGGCAAATGTTACCTGTGAAATTCCTTTTTTTTTGTTTGTTTGTTTTTGTTTTGTTTTGTTTTGTTTTGTTTAGAGCTTCAGCTTTTTTATTTATTTTTTTTTTATTGCAGCATATTATGGGGGTACAAATGTTAAGGTTACATACATTGCCCTTGCCCCCTTCCCCTCTCCAGTCAGAGCCTCAAGCCTGACCGTGAAATTCCTTATGTTAGACAATAGCCATCTGTTTATAATTTCTCACAAGTTAGTGCACAATATGCCCATCATTTTCCTTCCGTTTTCCTTATTTATTAATTATACTAATTAATCAACAACGGTGAGAGGATCCCACCTCCTTATCCCCATGTGGTGGTCTGGGGACACTTGTCCTGGCGACAACTGATAGCGATGAGATGCTCACTGAGTTTACCTGGGCAGGAGGCCTCCTAGAGGAGACAGGAGAGGATGAAATGGGGAGGGGGAGTGAAGGAGCAGAGAGGTCACAATCTGGCCTCCTGCAGCTGCTTGACAAGGCTGGCACCCAAACTGGGTTTCACAGGAAGGAAAGGCAATCCTTATACGATCTTATCAGATCTCAGATCCGGGTTTTGGGTGTGTGTGGACGGAGGGAGGGATAAGAAAATGCACTTGGGGATGAAGCAACAGCAGCAACATGGGTCCCTGGAGGATGTATCTGCTTAATAACTATCCTGATGACTTCTCTGACTATCCCCAGATGAATATGTGGTGATAGGGGTTGAACCAACAATGGAACCCTCCTGAATCCTCCTTACGTACAATAGACCTGCATGCATATTTACTAGAATGAGCCTCTTTCTCTGCTAATTTTGTCTCTTTCCACTTCCTCTATTTCCTGCCTCTCCTTCCTGCCTTGCTGGATCGTAATTCTTCCCACCGTCCTTTCTTTCTCTAACTCCCTTTCTCTCACTCATTATCTAACCTGCTATAATATGCAGTTCATGTCCTCTGCAAGAAGGAATATGCATTTTAGAGATCTGTGGACATCTTGCACTCATTCATATTTTGTGAAAGAAAGCAAAGGAGTATATCTGGCGATATTCATTCTTCAAGAGGCTATAATTATTATTCAAATTGAAGGAAGCAGTAACAGCAAATGCAGAAAATAAACAATACTAATCTTGAATCTTTCATTTCAGCCTACAAGGAAAAAATGAAGGAGCTGTCCATGCTGTCACTGATCTGCTCTTGCTTTTACCCGGAACCTCGCAACATCAACATCTACACTTATGATGGTGAGTTGCCTACAATAGAAATGCCCTTGCTGGCTAGATCATTTGGAAAAGTTTGCCTATATTTGTTCCTCACTCACAACTCCTGATATAATTACATCAATATTTCATAGATCTTACTATTGACTTGCAGTGTCTAGCTGTTAGGTCTTATTGATTGCTCAAAACAAGTTGAAATGGGTACAAATAACAACAAATTACTGTCTCTTAAGAAACGTGGCTGGATTGTTATTAGCAGCCACATCCAGCATATCAACGTCCACAATATGTCTAGGTTTTTCTTTGCAAATAATACAATATGCTAAGCTATCATTAGAATACATCATAATTTGCAAGAAAATGCTTTATACTTAGGATACTCAAGAGAGAAAATCAACAAATATCACAGATTGCTTTACTGTAGTCTTTATAAAGTTCCCATATTTTGTGTATGCATGGCAACATGCCAGTGATAATAATGATAATTGCCTTAATAAATAAAACTGACTTATGACTAAGGCCCAGACAAAGAGGGTTTAAGAAAAGCCTAAAGAATTGGTATGGCCATTACCTTTATTGAAGTGCAACCCTTTAGGTTTGATTTATCCTAACTCGTTGTGCTTAATTTGGTTTCCTTTCTGACTCTGCCACTCTCCACATAACCTACAGCAAGCAGATACTTAGATTCTCTGAGTCTCTTTTAACTCTAGCATCTTCCTCCTGGGGTTGTTGTAAGGTTTAAATGGCTTAATGCAAATCAAACACTCAGCATCAAGTCTGGCCACTTACAAGCACTCAATAATGATAGCTATCATTCTCAACAATATTATCCTCACCTAAATCAGTCAACATAATGAAAATGTTTGATACACTTATGTGTATACTAGATGTAGCCAAAGCATACTTTGTGAACTCTTAGGCTCACAATTATTTTTCTTTTCCACATATGTAAAGAAAGACCTTAAAGATAAGGGTAAGGGACCCCTTAGCAATTAACTCCTTCTGTGCCTGTAAAGCCTATTCAAGGATTCAAAGGCATTTTCCTTCCAATGTTGTTCTATCATGGCACAGGCATCTTAAGTGCTAACTAACTGTTTCATAAAGAAAAGCCCTCCATATGAAAGGGTTTCGGTTTCCAACCAAAACTTTCCTTACAATGCAGGTCCAATGACTGCTTTGTACAAGTCCATTCAGGCAACAAATAAACTAGTCAGATCTTTGTTATCTGCTAAATGTAGCTGTGACTAAGGATACAGCTATGTTTCCTATGAGACTCTAATATCTAACTCTGGGTTGTCATTGAGGTCCCAGAGTTCAATCCAGTATGGTCCCCAGCTTCAAGGCTTAGTAGGACAATCTTATATATACAAATATCAGTAAGTAGAACACGGAGTGGTTAGGACAGAGGAGACAGGAACTGTTTCTGCTGGTTAGGTGTTGAGAAAAGAGAAAGAAGAAAGTTCGAGGTTATATATGAACTGATTCTTTAAGTTGAGTAGACAATTCACCATTGCTCATGAACTGCTTCCTAAAAGAGCTGGTAGAGAATTTCAGATTTCCAAAGTCTTTAACTCCATGTTATATTTCTATGTCAATGATATGACTTGTTAGCTGCAGACAAACCTTATAACAAGAATTAATAACAAGGATTGTTATTATTATTGTTTACATACATAAATGCTAAATATTACAGATGTGTTTTGCATTCAGTATCCTTTATCTTTTAATCTTCACAACAATCTTACAAGGAAGATGTTCTTTACACCTCCATCTTTTAGATGAGAAAATGAAAACATAAAAAAGTTAATCAACTTTTCCAGTGTCTCACAGCTATTAAGAGATGCTTATTATTCAGAAGCAATTAAAGGCAGTTCTCATCCCAGAGTCTCTAACCTAAACCATTTAGAATCCTATCGCCTTATCAAATAAGCTATTTTTATGCACCCGTGTTCTCTTGCAGTCCTTTTCCATAAGCTTACATAATTTTATAGAGCAGTATTTAAAATATAAGTATAATCTGGGATGCCTTCAGGAAAATTTAAAACATTTTTACATTTGTGGGCAAAAAACCCACATCATTTCCAATATACTTATTGAATTAGTTTTATCTGTACTATCTGTCAGCATTTAAGGATCTAAGGTCAACTCCTGGCAGCCTGTGGTTTCACTTGCCCACAATCTCCACGTGCAGTCACCAGGCTGCCAAGAGAACACTAATGGCAACATGATCTTCACAGCAAGAGAAGTAATATTTCTTCTCTGCTCTATTCTAGTCAGAACTGGCCTGGAGACCTGTCCAGCTTGGTTGTCACAATTTAAAAAGGACATTAATAGATTAGAAAGCACTTAAAGGTTAAGGAGCAATGTGGTGGTGAAGAGCTAGAAACAGTGGCCCTTGAGGATGTTTGGCCTGGAGGGAAAATTTGAAATGGAGCATCATAACTGTTTTCAAATACTTGAAAGAGGGTGACACACAGCAGACAATGGCCTAGTCTTGGGTAGGTTCGGATTTCAAACAGGGACCCGTGGGCTGAAATCAGAGGGACACAGTTGGGGGCTCAAAATAAAGAACACTCATCTAAAAATAAGTGCTGACCAGTGAGTTCTTTTAAAAAATCATTTTATTTTACCAAGTTGTGAGTTGGGTAATTATAAATGTCCTAGCAGACATAGCACCTGTGATCCCTAACTTTAGGAATGATTATATTTTAATGGTATTGTACACATAATAATGTTATGTTATTATTAATATAATAACATATATAATAGTCTCATTCTACATGAGAACTGGAAAACTCTGTTATTTTTCTCATCTAACCAAAAAATGCCTCCAGCCATGTAAATTTCCAAAAACTAAATCCGTGCTACTTGATTTTCATGCAAAGCTCATATATATTCAAAAGAAAAATAAAGCTTAGTGTAAAAATCAATATTCTGGCCATTTTTCTAAGTATGCCTATCATTATTCAACTCCTTATAGGCAGTGTTGAATTTCTCAGTGCTGTAAATATTTATTTTGTTGAAATAATCCATAGTTATACTAAAAAGAGAGATAGTATATGCTCAGAACAATGCACAGCAAATTATCGTATGCAGCATTTTATTCCTGTCTCGCAGAATAACAATGCTACTTTTAATTGCTGGAATCCAAATTATTAAAATAAATCCATGCTTCAAGCGCCGTGTGCTTAACATTCTCAAATGTTCATTTCCCAGATATGGAAGTGAAGCAAATCAACAAACGTGCCTCTGGCCAGGCTTTTGAGCTGATCTTAAAGCCACCATCTCCCATCTCAGAAGCCCCACGAACTTTAGCTTCTCCAAAGAAGAAAGATCTGTCCCTGGAGGAGATCCAGAAGAAACTGGAGGCTGCAGAGGAAAGAAGAAAGGTAACTTTCTCCAGAGGTTTTTAAGTTTTTCTCTCTCCTCTCCTCTCCCCTCCCCTTCTGTCTCTCTCTCTCTCTCTCTCTCTCTCTCTCTCTCTCTCTCTCTCTCTCTCTCTCTCACACACACACACACACAAACACACACACACAGAGGACAATGACACCAGACCCTGCACTATCCCAACCTGTGTAGATCTTCAATAGACATAGATCCAGGCTAGTTGGGGTAAAAATTGCCTTAATTATGACAAGATAAAGGCTGATTTTAGGTTAGCCAACACCAAAGCTCTCAGAAACTAAAAAGCATCCATGCCCTAGCGCCCATTCCCCTATCTTGGATCACCTTATCATAAAAGCCTCTCTCCTGTGGTCTGTCAGGTATGGACACTGTCAAGGAAGCACAGCCTTAGCTAAGTCCAGGGGTTAGGGAGGGAGGTTTGGTGATTCCTCCCTTTAACGGTCTGCATGATGTCCCAGTGTCATGCATGGTTTTCCTTGGAACCATAGATTACCAGATGTTCCCTCCAAGATCTTTCCTGCCCAGATGCTGTTCACCCATAGGATAAAGGCCAGGAGTTTACCCCTTTCCTCCCCAGAGCCTCGCTGACTACCCCTCAAGTTGGTCCTTCCAAGATCAGGACCTTTTCAGAGATCTTTAGGCATGTTCCTCTGTCCATTTCTAAGCCTTGATGGGATGTTTTTCTCTTTTTGCCTTTAGCCCCTGCTTGTATTAAAGAGCTTTCCTTTTGTCAAATCTTTAATTTTCCATAATCAGTTGGCTAAGTAAAGCCAAGGATATTAAGATTTGAGGACACTCAGAAATCCTATGGTCTCTGTAGAGAGAGACGGAAGTTATGCCTGAATATATCTGTTCCAAGAGATATCGGAACACAGAGACCATCAAAATTGTGATTAGGGTAGCTCATCCAATCAAGGTACTTTGATCACCCAAAAATGGAATTCTTTTAGGTAATTCATCCCTACATTGTATTTTCCACTTACTTTTTTATGATAAATTTTTAAATCATGTAGTCGCTAAGAATATGCTCCGTGAGCAGTCTTTCAATGTGCGTGAAAACTATGCATTTTTAATGCTTCCTTATTTTATGAAGATGTTACCTATAAAAAGTCAGCCAATGCACTAAACACTTCTATGTTGGGTAATTACAAAGAGAATGAAAATAATCGTATTCTAAACACTGAATTCTCTAACAGGGAGTGCAGGAAAAACACAAAGGGGTGTGTGTGTGTGTAGTATTGTGCATACACACACACATATAAACACACATATATACACAAATATATATTATAAAATAATGAGGCAGAAACTTTAGAAGCCTTCTGAACAAGAAAATATTAACTTTGTGGTTGAAAAAAAATTTTTCCTATGATATGTAATGTACTGATCTCCATTTTCATTTAAGAGTGAGGTTCTCCAAGTGTCTGATGAGTATTTAATGTATATATATGATACTATATAGTATTTTACCAATTACTGTTGTTACAGATTTTAAAAAGAGGAACCTGAGCTACTAACCCAAGTACATGTACAGGAAGTTACTTTAAAAAAAAGTTTCATCAGCTTTTCATTGTTATTTATAGCTTTCTTCTCATGGTAAAGCAAAATTAAATTATTCAGAGTGACAGTCCATCAAAACTTTGCTGCCACCAGGTATAAGCAACCAATTAAAACAGTTGCAGTCATGATATACTTGAGGCAATTTAAGTTCTCACCTCACGCACAGGCAACTTATAGGTAATAAGTGTAAGTAGAGGTCATAGGTTGACATATAAAGATGCTGTGGCTTGATTAGAACACAAAGTCAGTGACTGAGCTGCAATTAAAACTCAGAAACCAAAATTCAGCATCATATTTTAGGATGTTGTTGATGTTTCTCAGTAATGTACTTAATTCGAAGCAAATTATTGAAGATAAAAGAAGAACACAGAGACGATCAAAATTAACTGGGTGTTCTTCTAAAACTCCCTGAGGTACCTAATTAATGATTCTGATAAAACTCCTGCACCCTGATAGCGATGAATTATCAACAGTTATATATTTAAATGCTTGAACTAGAAATTGGCTGCATGGCTAAAACACATTGACAAATGTAATCAGCCAGCATTTTGATGCCCAGGAAAAAATATTCTTTGGAATCCTTCAAAATCCTTCAATCAAATCCTTCTCCCCACCTCAAAGTCTTGCTTCACTTTTCTGGTATTATTTGTTCCAAATTTTCAGTGCAAAAATCACCATATAGATTATATCCTAGTGACTGGGTTTTAATTAAAAGAAAATATAACTAATTACTGGAAAGTGCCAACTTTAGAAAGATCATTAACTGATTTTATTCCATTGGATCGTACCGACATAATTAGCACTAATTTGAAGAACTGCTAATTCTCTTTAAGAGTCTTCAGCAAGTGCATATATCTCAGTAGTTATCTTAGTGAGGACATGCATGTAACCAAAACTCAACTCAACTAGACAAAACGAAAAGCGGATAAATAACTAAAAAGTCTAGGAGTAGACAGAGCATCAGGAACAGCTGAATTCAGGTGATCAAGAAGTATTATCAGAAAACTTTCTTTCTTTTTCTATCATCTCTTCTTGCATCTAATTGGATTCATTAGCAAGAAAGTTTAATTTCAAACAATCAGCCCCAAATTATTTCTCATAGCTTAGCAACTCCAGCAAGAGAGCTTCCCTTTCAAATAACTCTAACAAAATTCCTAGAACTGAGCGTCAGTGGCCTGATCCAGATCACATGCCTAACCCTGAAGCAATCACTGTGGCCAAGGGAAAGTAGACTGATTTGCTGGCCTGAATCACATGCCCACCACTGACCTGCAGAGGAGCGTAGGCAAGATCCCTGGGCTCAGAAGGATGGAGGGATAGTTTCCCAAAAGAAAATTGAGGTGTTCTCACCAGAGGAAGGGGTCATGGATCTCAGGCAAGCAAAACCACAAATGTCCACAATTTTTATCTATAAACGTTTAGTGTTACTATAACAATTTGAATAATTATTTAGCTCAGATACTATTCAATTTGTAATTCTCTTTCATTGCCCTGCTGTGGTTATCTTCACATAAATAGAATGAAAAACATCAACCTACGCAACTCTGTAAAACTGTGCTGTCCAAAACAAATACAGTGGGAGCCATAGATGTATTTTAAAATTTTTAGAAGGCACATTTAAAAAAATAATAAAAGAAATGTGAAATGAATTTTTATAACATATTTTCACCCAATATATCTAAAACATTATTTAAACCTACATGCAATCAATATGGAAGTATTAATGAGATCTTTCACGTTCTTTTATTCATCCTAAGCCTTTGAAATCCAGTGTGTGCTTTACACTTACAACTCTCACTCATATTAGCCAGACTTCAAGTGCTTAATAGCCATACGCAGCCGGTGGCTACTGAGCCGGATGGCACGGACACAGATGAATAAACCAGAAAACTCCTAGTGAATAGTTGAACAATGGGAAACTTTAGGCCTAAGGTTTTTAAGTTGATACCAGATGATAATTCAGATTCAATTTTACTTCTATGTATATATATTTTTTTTCCCTAAGAATTATATTAGCATAGAAATTCAGAAAGTTAAAAACAAACTTCCATGCTATGATTTTAATCTTTACATTGTCAGAACCAATGCAGGTGAAGTTCAGGATGTACTGTAAGTAACAGGATCTTCTAAATCTCGCACTGGCTTTCTTGGCTGGCCGCCTACCAACTCAGTTTCCATGCTGATTCCTCAGTGTGGGGAGGCGACTTCTCTGAGCCCAGGTTATTCTCTCTCATGGTACCCAGGTTTTCTTTTGTAGCACTTAGCACATGAATAAGCATATGTTTATTTGTGTATTTATTTATTTAACCATATATCTCCCGTTAGATTATAAACCCCATAAAGGCAAGTCTTGTCTTTTGTTTAATAGTGCCTGGAAATAGTTAGTGCTACAAATATTTTTACATGAATAAATAAATAACTTTCATCCTAAAACAAAATTATAGTCAATAAATTGCCAAATGACTTCTGAAATTGCACTAAGTGAACTCTGTAATCCAAACAATTTCCAATCTGGGGAAAATCACTCAGTCAGCAGATATTTACCAAGCAGTTACTATGTTGTGGCACCAGGGATACCATCATCATCCTTACATTTCAATGGAGCAGAGAGCTAATAGTAAATATGCAGTATAATAGATGACACAAAATATAGCAGGGCAAAGGGGATTGGGAGTGTGAGGATGAAAGAATCTATATTATTACATAGTCAGAAAAAGCCTTTCGAGTAAGAGAACACTTGAAAAGAAGTATGAGGATACCAAGGGAGTGAGCCATGCAGCTCTTCTCTGGGGACAGAATATTTGAAATAATGACAGCAACAAGTGCAAAGGCCCTGAGGTGGCAGTATGGTAGGTGTGTTTTAAAAATAACACAGAAGCCAGTGTGGCTGAAGCAGAGAGAACAAGGGGAGAGTGATAGGAATTGAAATCAGAGGTAGCATTTAGGATTTTGACTTCAAGTGAAATAGGAGGTCATTAAAGAAAATGAAGCCATTTTATTACTTGATGTGAATCATACCATCTTTTCAAAGAAATGTCAATTTTTTAAAGAAGGGATGACTAGAAAAATAAATAGTGTTAGACAAATAGAAAAACAGGAAAATGTCCTAGACTAAAAAAAAATGATGCTAGAACTAAGGATTCACAGAGACATGAATACAGAAAAGTGTATTTGCAGGGCAATAGGTAGACCAGCAGTTTGGACTAATGGATTTGGGTGTGGAGTTGGACAGCAGTCAGGTGAGATTAGGGAGGGCCTCGAATGCCAGGTTAGTATGCAAACTCCATTGTGTAAACAATAAGCAATTACTAAAGGCTTTTCAAAAATTCACGTGTCCAACTTAGCCCAGTGGTCAGCAACATTTTCATTGCCCTGGATCCATTTCCTTTCCCTAGCAAGATTTTTAAAGATTCTTCCTAGCAAACATAGCTCATTTAAATAAGTATTAATTTCATACTTTTTGCCATGATTATAATCAAAGGAATCTGTAACTGCCCATTAATATTTCTGATTATCATAAGATAAGTACTTTTGTACAAAAGTGAAATAATTTTAACTCAAAGTAAATACAAAGATAGACATGGATATAGATGTAAAATATGATTTCTGTTACGGCTTTTTAAACATTAAAAAAATCTTATGAGTTCTTCTCCCCACCTCATACTACCTTTAAGGCGTATTCCTGGGAGTTCAGGGACCCTATCTGGGAACTAGTCACCTAGGCTGGGTTTGGGGGACTTTCTTACTTTATAGCTGGACAGCTGCCACAGAGGAGTCTCCACGTGGGCTCAGATTTACTTTGTGGTAAATGTTTGGGCAGTATCCACAACTGCTCACTCCCATCTGTTGACACTATTGCAGTACTGACCATCTGGTTACTAGGTTGGACAGTACTCCCTCAGGCTCCTTTGAACCAGAAATAATTCTCCAGTGATTGGCTAGTACAAGCTTGTTATAAAAAGAGTAAGCCTTTTTCCTGTTTGTTTCTCCCTTCTTTGATTATCTCTGTGAGTTGCGATTACCTCCAAGAGACTGTGTTAATCTCACGCGGTCAGCTTAAAGCTCATTTCTTGAAATCATAGTCTCTATACTGCTACTGACCCACGTGGGTGAAATGATATGAACATGTTAGCCACCCATCCATCATTTCTTTCACCATTTATTTAGCGAGAGGCAGCAGAGCTAGGCGAACTAGCTAGCTAATGATATGAACACGTTAGCCACCCATCCCAGTTGACTCAAGACAACTCCAGCTAACTCCTGTTGTTTCATTATCATTATTAATAATCTCTTTTTCACTCTCATAAGTGTTCCAGTTTAAACAGTCAATTATATGGTCATCTTCAGCAGAGCACAGTGTTTAAAAGCATCTTAAAAACATAGTGGTTAAGAACATGTGGTTAAGAGAATGTCTGTATTCAATTTCTGGTTCCACCACTTAACAGCTATGTCACCTTAAGCAAGTCACTTAATCTCTCTATGTCTTCTTTTACCAATTTGTAAAATGAAACTAGTACTAAAACATATGTCATGGAGTTATTGTGAGAATTGGAAGGTTGTTCTACCTAAAGACGGAACAGGCACAGTGAAAGCAAAGCATTAGCTATTATTATGTAAAGATGCATCCAGTTCTTGACCTCACAGAGACTATGGTCTAGCAAACTCATGATTTTATAAAAGAAAGAAGTTTCTCATTAACAGATACTGAAATGTTACCATACAATACATTTCATAAATATTTTTAAATATTATAAAATATTCTTTATCAAATTGCATAGAATACATAGCTTGATAGGTAATAGATATGTAAATATGTTAGCCCAACTAAAAATGGCTTGAAAAATTATGAACAAATGACGAAAACTGAAAGGTCTTAATGACATTGATAAATCACACTCTAGCATTACATTAAAAAACACCCTACTCAAATCAGTCCAGTGAGATTCAATTGGCATTCTGACATTACTGGCACAATCAACTCCAAAGTCACTGAACTCTGAAAGGAAGATTTATTGCTTATTCTTCATAAAATGTTATAAAAGTGGATCATTAATCACCAAACTTGTTAAACTTACCTTTTTATATTTAGTTGTTTTCATTTATGATATCAATTTATAGCATTTTTAATGTTTTTGTTTTTAATTATTATGGGTACCTTTTCTGTTTGTTGGCATCTCACATTGTAGATGGTAATAAAAATGGAGTCCAGGAAAAGAGGGGGTGATTTGTATAGCAATGGATTATGAAATACAGTGCCAGATTATTCACAGTTTGGCATTCAGGAAGCATTCTGCTCCTCGGAGAAAGTGACACACGGCCACAGAATGCTCCTGTGTGCCGTCTTCTCACCCCCACGTTTCTCTTCCTAGGCACTAACACATTATATGCTTTAGCAGAAGGGCTCATTTCAGAGGTCTTTGGATTATAATCATTTTAAATTTCTTATTAAGCTTCTGGCTCTTCGACACAAAGTGAATATTGCACTCTTTTGTTTTACATAATTATACTCGATTGTCATATTTCAACAAGACATTGTTTGTGACTCCAGCTGGGTTAATAATGTTTTTTCATCATTAGCGATAAAGCCAATAATTACAGACACATCGTCTAACCTGCTAGTGTAAAGGCATGTTGGTACTAGGAGATTTGGTGTCTGATAAGTGGTTCTGGGTGATGAATAATATATGCCCTAAATGATGAAAGGGACAAGAAAATAAAATGGTAGACATGTGTGTACTTCAGAAATAAATGGAAAACGAGCACTGGCTAAAGGTAGTCTTGAGTCTCATATGTGTACATAAAGTAAAATGAGTTTTATATACCAATTAATGCAAATTTATCATCCATTTCATTTGTGCAGTAATTAAACTCTTATACTCAGTAATATAAGAAATGATAATTAACCTCTTTGGAAAATGTTAAAGTGTTCCTAAATGTACAATAACTCTTCTCTCTTGTTTCATTATTTTTCCCTTCACATACCTCTCATATAATTATTTCAGTGATATTGAGTTCAGTGTGAGGAGGTTTATGCCTAGAAAAGGTGTTCACCAATAATGTGCCTTGGTTCCTACAATAGCAAGATAGTGAAGGTTCCTGAGTCTCCTAGAATGTCACACGGAACATCTCAGTTCTATATTTTGCCTTGACATTTGCATTATATCAGCTGATCATTATCTTGCCCTAATTTTCCATTTTAGCATTTCAGTGACCTTCTGTGTTAGGTACATGCTATTCAGAAATGTTCCTCCAAGGCCAGATACTTTTTCCTTGAACAATTTATTTTTAACAACTTTTAGCAAATCCTACCGCTTTAGCCTTCCTATGTGTCCACACGATCAAGATCCCTTTCTGTTAATCTGCCCAACCACGGCATAAAGGAATAACCTATTTGAACATGTGGTGAGACCTTTACTTCTACCAAAAATGAAGGAAAATGCTTTCACTTTTGTAGATCACACTTTCATTCTACAGCCTCACACTCGTTTCATGTCATGTTTTAGTGCAGTTTTCTGGACTGACTGCTTATCTGCTCGTTGGAATCAGAGCCAGTTTTCTTCCTTGACAGTATGACTAGAAGATTAAACTATATTCATGTGAAAATCAATATTTCCCCAGGAATTAAGTTAGAAAAGTTATAGGCAGCAATATCTGGATGCTATGCTGTAAAAATGAAGAATAGTTATAACTTTCTGCATCAATGGAGTTACGGAGACCTTAGGACATGAAGTAGAGGCCCCCATGGCTATTAGCTCCATGGAAGAATTTGTTCAAAAATTGAGAGCTTATTAAGTAGGGACCAAAATAGGAGACCGTAACTGTTTTCTCGGGGAGGACTGCTTTCCACCATAATTGACTTCACATCCTGTATTTTTTTCATGGACTTGAGCTTTAAATATTTGAAACACAAGTAATTATTAGATGCTCAAAATGCGTGCGTTCAGGCAATGGGGGATATATCATTCTCTTCCAGCATGTCAGAAAAGGTATCACAGAAGTTAGCAGCCCTGAAGTGTGGCCCAGCCCGGTTTGGCAGGTGTTTGTCAGTTAGCAGCAGACTCAGGCAATAACACTCCATACTGCCTTCTGTTTCTGTTTCACCCCATTAACTGTGCTAAAGAAATGCACTTGACACCTATGCTTTGTAATCTCATTTAGCCCCAATGGCTACAAAAGTACTAACCTCATTAATTGAGGCATTTCAAACGGAGCCAGACACCGCACTCCAGTAAATGCAATAGGCATTACTTACAATGGGAATTCTCCATTACTCATAATGGGAACTGTGGGCATATTAGTTCATGCAGACCAAATGTGTCCCACCAAGGCAAGAAATTTGAAAAGGTGTGTGTTGCTGTATTATCCTTTTAATTTCAAAGCCTTCCCGTCTCAATCCTATTCCCCTGTCTCTTTCTGACTTCGGCTCTTTCACAAAGGAAAATCACGAAGGCAAATATAAACATTAAGTTAAAACACAACTGAACAAAGTCTCAGAGTAATTTGAGCATCTGAAAATGAAAGATCTGGCAGTTGTGGTGGCTTCTAGATAAACCACCCATGGTAACCTTCTGTTAGCTGATCCAGTGCATTAAAGCAGCCGGCACATGGCCCCTTGCCATGAGGTCGGTCTCCAAAACCCCAACGTGGCCCCCCACACGCAAAGCAGGGTGTGAACTCAGGTTTTCTGAATACCAGGCTGGAGCTCATTTCACTGTGCCACACAAGCTCCTACTTAAAACAAATGGCCATGGAAACTCCAGGTGGATCTATCTAGGGCAGAGTTAGAAACACTGATCTGTGGGAGGAGGAGCGGGAAGGAACTGCTAACAGACTGAGCAGAAATGTCACAGAGCTACTTGCCTCTAGCACCTGGGGCTGATGGGCACAAGGTGCTCCAAGAATATTACCTAACTGCATGTTAAGGTGAAAAAACAACTTCAAATCACTGCATTAGAGAATGTTGAAAAGTTTTGTTTTGCTTTGTTTTGATTTATTTGCTTTTGTTTTGTTTCCTGGAGCTGCCCCGATGAGTTCATCGCAAGAGGAACTTAGGCTCCAATCCAATTTTTAGCTCCTGCACACATTGTACCCTTGTTTTGTGATAACCCAGCCTTCTTCCTCTAGAAGGTTCTGTAGTCTGCAGATTACATGTATTGAAATGCAGGACCAAAGTTGATTCCTCTTATTTCTTTGGGGCGCTCACTTCCCTGTAAGATTGCCCTTCAGTACAGCCCGTTCTGTGGACATGTGTGTGGTGGGGATGAGGGAGTTAGGGAAACACACTGTCATCATCCATGAGGAGCCATGAATCCACTAATGGTCCATAATCAGAGGAGTTTGAACAAATACTCTGCACACAAAGACAGTCAAAGTTTTCCATTTAAGTTTAGCTGTCCAGTAGGTTCAGTTGCTGTCATCTTCTAGTTAGTCAGCAGGCCTTGAGTTTCACTTTCAATAATAATGACTACCATGTGTTCAGTACTAACTTACCTGATATAAAACACTATGTTAAATACCTTGCAAACATTACTTCATTTGATCCTGACAAACAACCATATAAATACTATTCTTATTCATATATAAAAAATTAATTTCCTGAACGTTTTTCATGAGACTTTAAACACATACAAACACACCTTTCTCTTTGTCACAATTCAGTAGTCCTGGGAACAGTAAACAAGCAAAATCTATGCAGGGTGCTTTACCAACAGTCCCATCTAGAGGCAGGAGGATAAACCAGCTAGAAAATATTTTATTCATATTTCTTCCAGAAAGTCTCCATTTGATTTTGAACACACTTTGTGTTATAATTTTCTCATTATTTTTAGTATTAGTTGTCCTGAAAGCTAAAACAAAGTGAGAATGTGATGGATGCACTAAAAATGTCCATGAAACCATTATGGTGTTAAAGCAAGAAGCAGGGCTGATTCCCAGGATTTTCTATCTAATCCCCAGTGAGCCACAGACCTATTCCTGATAAACTTCAGAATAAACACATCAACAAAGACTCGTAAGGCTGTCTGACTTTACCACTCCTGTAGAGTTTTATTTGAAGAGAAGTTTCTTCCCTTTTCAGGCCCCATATTGTGTATACATCAAGATCTTTCCAGTAAACCCCACAACCAATATCATCAACTAAAATGTTTCCTATTAGTGCTTTCAGTGTTAATCAATATATTTAACAGGGCACTTAGGAATATTTTTTGATCTACCATTGTTTAGATATTCACATTTATAATTACTCCTGTGAAGGCTCACCTCAGAGCATCAGCCAATCCTAAGGAATCATCCAGGAACAATGAATATGTAATACTTTAGTCTTAAACCTGGATAAGTTGGGTAAGATTTCTCTTAACTGTGTAATTTGGAGGAGAAAATGAATACAGAAAGAAGTAACACATCCACAGTTACCAAAAGAACTAAGGCTCGAACACAGCACTGACACCAAAGCCCATGCCAGTGTGTTTTGCAAAAAAGTAGACTATGGACTGCCGGCATTAGAATCACCAGGGATGTTTATTCCTGGGCCTCACCAAAGAACCCTGGAATTAGAATCTCTGGAGGCAGATACCAGGCACCTGCATTTTTACCAAGCACCCCAGTGATTGTTAACATACATTGTGCAGAGCCTCCTGATGCTAGAGAATTGCAGTGATCGAAGTGGGGAGCAGGTTCAAAGGGGGTTCATCTGGCTCTAGCATTTCTGCTCTCATCACTGAGCAACCACAGGGTTTCAGTGATTGCCCACTTGGCCTCAGAATGTTCAAGAGGGGCTCAGAACAAGGACTTTCTGCTGTCTCTGGCCAAGTGGACATTGTCTGCACTGTTTTCAGGTTCCAAAGAGAATGTGGCTTATAGGGGGAAAAAGGGGGAGGAAGGAATAAAAAGAGAAAGTAAGTTTGATGATTTGATTGAGGAAAGTTCAAAAGCTCAGCCTACAGTTGAACAAAAAACAATGGGGCAAGAAAAAGATCAAAACTTGCCCCAGCCCTCAACCACTTTCCTCAGGCTTCAGTGGAATGTTGCCATCTAATGATTAATTTCATCATTTTCTGTTGCATAAATACTTAGCAATAACTTATTTATAAAAAGAAAAAGAAAAACCTCCTTGATGAGGGTTAAATGCTTTTTTACTAAGATAGTCTGTTCAAAAACTTCACAGCTGAAAATTCAGCTAACTACGTATCCTAACCAACCGCACTCTATAGAAAACCATAAGCCATGCAGATGAATACAGAATCCACAACAGTGCTCAAGGCTAGATGTATATTCATTTGAAAAGCACGCTTCCTCAAATCGGTAGACCATTATTCTGCTAGGTTTGCTTTCGGGTAATTATAAGATGGATATGTTTTTCTTCCCCCAGTCTCAGGAGGCCCAGGTGCTAAAACAATTGGCAGAGAAGAGGGAACATGAGCGAGAAGTCCTTCAGAAGGCTTTGGAGGAAAACAACAACTTCAGCAAGATGGCGGAGGAAAAGCTGATCCTGAAAATGGAACAAATTAAGGAAAACCGTGAGGCTAATCTAGCTGCTATTATTGAACGTCTGCAGGAAAAGGTAATCACAACAGTGTCCTGAGCAGATGGATACATTCATATGCAACACAGCTGGGTGAACTCCCATAGGCCTGAGCACCAGAGACTTAGTCAAAATTTGCTGCAGGTGTGAGTACAACCATCCCCACCATGGGCAGGGTCCCACAGTGTAGCATTAACCTAGTGGGAGGTGCAACATGAGAGAGGAATGGGAATCCAGCATTAAAGCTAGAATTTTGTCAGATTTTCCAATGATGAATGGATTCAGGGAGGCTGATTAATGCTTTTTAAATGTATAAGACTTCTATACAAACCTTAAGAACCAATATATTGGAGAAATATTAAATTGGAAATATTAAAGTAGATGTTATATTTTAAGTAATATATGATATTTGATCTAAATATTAAATTAGGAAAATATATTTGCCAGAAAATGCCAGAATATTTATGAACACTACTAAGCCCATTCTTCCAATGGGGGAAAACCCACATGGAAGCAGACTAGGATATAATAACATTACATGAAACCCTAGCAAAGATTAACCAGTAGGGGACGTTCATTTCATCAAGTTCTGATATCCTGGTGCCTTCTCAACAACTTAAACATATTTTTTTTGTTCCCATCGATGAGCAGTGTTGGGGTTCCTCTGAAAAATCTTCCCTTTCTCTTTTGTAGGCTCTCTGTTATCTATCTCCCACCTATCCTCACCCCAAAACACTTTCTTTTGAGAATGTGCAGCATAGCTATGAGTAGTTTAGCTGTGTCCATTTCTAGAAATTGGATTAAGCATTGACAAATAGGACCTCTGAGAAAGATGCCTCGATCCAGTGCTATTACACATTAGGCATTGGAAATGCAAAGAGAAACAGGACTGCCCCTGTCAACAGAGCACTGAGAGTTTAGTCCAATCAGCCTCTTATTTTCTGAGTATTTCTTAGGAAGTTTCATGTCTTCTCTGGAGTTGGGCCATCTCATCTAAAGGTTCAGGCAACCTTATCCTGAAGGTCTGCTGATTCTTTGTTTTAATTCCCAGTCTCTGACTACAAATATCAGGCTAGAACCAAAGGAAATCAGGCATTAAACCTTTTAAAATTATAATTTCATGGATATTTTCATCTGTGCTCTTGAAGAATTTTTGAAAGCATTGCTTGGAAAGGGCGTGTGGGCTCTGATGCAGCAGCAAGACACTGAGGCTGTCAGAGATGTGCGGACAAGTATTGACTTGGGCAGGAGCCAGAATAGCCACTGGATGCCTTAGCCAAAACCTGAAAATTGGATTAAATGTTGGTCGATAAGGTCGATAAGAGTATGGTGTTTCCATACTCTCAGAATTACGCTATCATGTTTCACCCAAATGAGTCAGGTCAGGATTTGAAGGAGGCAACAGAATGTGGCTCTCTGCTGGTTGCATATGGTAGTACCATAACAAGTGCTTTACTAAGATGCAGGAGATGCAGCAGTTCCATTAGCTAAAATTTACTCCCTGACCTTGAACCAATCTTCCTCCATTTGCCCTCATTTTGCACTTCTCTAGAGAACCAGAGAGGTTCCTGCCTGACCAGTACTGGTACCATGGACAGCAGAGAGCCACTGTGTGTTCTACCTGAGATCATTGTGACTTGCCCTTCATCTCACATCTGAAGCCCTAAAAACATGGAGCAAAGTTGATATGAATGGGACATGCTGATCTTAGCCCAGCATATTTGATGAGGCCTCTAGTATCCAGTGTGAGATTTATATCATTGGCCGTCCATGAGCATTTTTGTTTTTGAAATTACACATTTGCAAACATAGAGCATAGCCCTCTTGATATTAATTGTAAAATAGATAGACAAATTTCCAGAAGTACTGGCTTTTAGTAGGCAATTTATTTCTCTCTGTGTGTTTTTTCTTCCCCCAGCCCACCCATGCTCAGCGCCTGTTTGCATCTTTTCCCACTCCCACCCAGATTTAGTCTCCTCCTCCCATACATACATTCATGCATACCTACGTACAACTTTTCCTGGAAATAACCAACCGGTCAAGTATTTAAAGTTCTTGACATCGACCTGCAATATATTCAGGGGTAGGACCCAGCATCCATATTTTTTTAAACTTTCCATATGGTTCCAATATGCAGCCAGCTTTGAGAACTAGTTGTTTGTAGCCTATTCTGATTTAAATCTCAGCTTGCAGTATTCTATCCCATGTCGAATGATGCCATCCAGATCATTTCTAAGACAACATTTTTCCTGATATTCCATAGCTAGAGAGATGTTTTTCAAATCTAATAGGATCTTTGACCAGTGTCAGCCAAGATCTCTTTTATCTCCTCAATAAAGTGGAGATACTTCTTAGGGAATACCAAATTTACATTCATTTGATGTATTTTAAATAAGTTGATTTAGTACAAAATTACTCACATACTGTGCATGTGTTTGTGTGTACTAAACCTACTTTGCTTTTTCCTAAAATAGGACAAATTAAGTTTAATATTATGATCAATATTTAGCCTTTTGTTTTAATGAAATTGCTCGTATAAGATCAAAAATTAAAAAGAGGGTTGATCATAATAGTAATGCTTGAAACAAACGAATATGCCAATATAACATAAGCTGTTTTGACATCTGCCACATCAAAAGATGATTACTCCTGAAGCAGCACCACTAATGAGTTAATCATTCAGTGAGTATTTATTGAGTCCCTACTATATATTTAGGAACATGGAAGGGGATATAATATCAAAAGTTATTTACCAACCATCTCTTTCCCAGTGCAGATAATATAAAATCCAATAATAACGTAGCACCAACAATTAGACAATAGGACAACATGTAGTATGGTCCAATACAGACAGTATACAAAGACACTAAAGAATATCGGTGAATGTAAATCTGCATCAAGGTTACCACACTAAGTTCCTACCATTCTGACAGCTGTCACTGGCCTCTCAATTAGGCAAGAGATGTGATACAATTCCATGCAAGCTCTGCAGCAATCTGCCTACCACCCAGCCCTGGGTCCCTCTTCTCCTCAGTTAAGAGAATTGAGCGTTTGAGCACACTCTCACCAGGACGTCCATGATGGTTTCCTCAGTGTCGTTGGCTGATGATTCCCAGAAACCCCTCGGAGCCCCAGCCATGTTAGCTCAAAGCCTTTAGCTAAAACTGAAAGCCCAAAGCCAAAGCAGCCCTGGCTGCACTTTAGAATCTCCTGGAGAGCTCTTTAAGAGATCCGGATTTTATTGTCTGGAGTGGGGCCCAGAAATTAGTATTATTTTTAAAGGTCACCAGTTGGCTCAATATTTATTTAGCCATAGTTGAGAACCACCGAGCTAAAGGCTTCTTAAATATGTTTTCCTACGTCATTATAAATTGTATCTAAGTATTTTTGATCTTTGTTCCATAAGTGTTCTTTTTTCTTCCAAAGAAGAATATTATACTCATTTTTTTATTTCAATTTCCTGTTTCTATAGCACCTCATCTCAACACTCCAGACTATTATACAGAAAAGAATCAAATGTGGAGAAAGGTGTAGGAGAAGGGATGCCTATGCCACAGAGACCTGCATTAGGCTCATCTATTGCTGTCACTCAGCTTGGGTGACATACACAGTCATACCCAGTACTCAAACGTTCAGTCTGTGGATTATGTCACGCTGGTGAAGTTAAAAATGTTCTTATTCTTGGAGTAGTATAAGAAGTAGAAAGAAAGAGAAACAGAGAGAGGAGAGGAGGGGGCAAGGGAAAATCAGAGAGAAAACACCTGTTCTTGTGATGCATAAATGATTAAAGGGACACTTTCTTCCTCCCCTAATGTGTTCCTTTCTCCCCCACCGCACTCCACAGTATCCTGCAGAAAATTCCCCACCCGACCCTTTTAGTCAGGTAGGAGCTCCTTTATCAAGCCCAATCAGGACCTGCAGTGAGATAGTTAATTGTGAAAAATCAGTTATAGCAGGTATAATCATTTTAACAGTAATACATCCATTAATTAAAAATATCATTTTCATGTCAAATATTTAAATGTAAATTTATTGACCAATCTTTTTTTTTTTTTTTTTTTTGAGACAGAGTCTCACTCTGTTGCCCAGGCTACAGTGAGTGCCGTGGCATCAGCCTAGCTCACAGCAACCTCACACTCCTGGGCTCAAGCAATCCTACTGCCTCAGCCTCCCGAGTAGCTGGGACTACAGGCATGCGCCACCATGCCTGGCTAATTTTTTCTATATATATCTTTAGTTGGCCAATTAATTTCTTTCTATTTATAGTAGAGACGGGGTCTCGCTCTTGCTCAGGCTGGTTTCGAACTCCTGACCTTGAGCAATCCACCCGCCTCGACCTCCCAGAGTGCTAGGATTACAGACGTGAGCCACCGCGCCTGGCTTGACCAATCTTTTGATGTCAGCCAAGACCTCTTTGAAAAATGTATCCATTTATTGGGGTTCTGTCTCTTTTTATTTGTCTTGGGTTGTTCACACTACATCACATTAGCTATGATTTGCAGTTTCAATCTCTTTAAAATTGAAAGAGGATTAAAGACACCTGCAAAATAATCTGGATAAAGAATTTTCACAATTTTTCCTTAGCTTTTGTAGTTGATTCACCTACTATCTAACAAATACTTAACTCTCTCAAGTATTTCCAAAGCTTTCTCTCCTCCCTCACAGTTCTCCATTAATGTCATATTTAATTAAATGAACATAGTCAAATTTTTCAAATGCAAATACCTAAACAGGTGTGGAAATACCATTGACTGTAATCAAGCATATAACTCAACCAATGAGAGGAAAAGTATGTGGAGGTACAGAAAAGAGCCTGCTAGCCTCAAGCAGCTCACCGTGTAGTGTAGGAGCTGTCACCCAGTAGGGTGTGTGGAGGGAGTGGAGAGCAACAACCTGGCGAGTCATTGAGGAGAATTTCTGCTGAACCTTGTTGAATTCTTCACTCAGTCCAGATTGTATCACTTCTCCTTGATTTTGTAATTCTACTGCATCATCCACTAGTCACTGCCAAGAATGCCCAGCTCATAACACCATAACAAATACCAAAGGAGCTTTCCGGTGTTCAGGAGTGAGAGAAGGAAGTAACCCAGGCAATCCTGACAACTATTCGACTCTATCCCACCATGAAGTACAAGACTTAGGAAGTAAAAGAAATCATTTCACTATAATTAATAAGGTCACTTCTAATAATCTAGAAAATGTCAAGTGAAAATATCACAGCCATTATTTTAGTGACAATAGCACCACATAAATAATATAGATTAAAATGATGAAAAAATAATTTTTCTTAAGAAATTAAGATTCTGTGATTCTTTTCCTGAGAGGTGATTTTGATAATATATAACCATTTATGTATAAATTTCAACCATTATCAATCTATGCATATTGAATTTTTTTCCTCTGAGTTTTATTTGTTTTCTTGTCATTCTGATTCACAGATGTCATTTGTTGGGATTTTTTGGTAGACACTGTGGGTTTTTATTAACACTCCGTTCTGTATATAATAGATTTAAGCTATCATTTACAATCTATATCAGTTAGCAAAAAGGTGAACACAGGGCCATCTCCATTTCACACAGATGTCATTTGTGTAACCATTTACTATTGAACATATCTGATGAATGAATAGTGAAATAGGAAATGGGTTTAAAACTAGCCTTTATTGATTGTTTGCTATAAACCAGGCATTTTTTGCATGTACAATCACATTTAATCCAAACAATGACCCTAAAAGGAAGTACTGTTATCATCCCCATTTCACATCTGTAGAACCTGATCCTTACAGAGGTGAAGCCATCTGGCCGAGATCACAAAGCTCAGTAGACCACGGAGTCTAGATTTGAATGCAAGTCTCTTTCACTCCAAACTTTTAGACTAAGCTAAAGCTGCTAGTGGTTCTTTCTCAGTCATCAAACACTGCACAATAAGCAGGCTTGGCAAGAGCATTGAAAGTGTCCACTCCATGGATGCCCACGACCTCATGATCACTGTCATTTTGATTCATGAAAATATGCCCTCTTGGCTATCACAGCTCACTCCTGATCCCTCTTTTGTATTGCAAATGCAGAGTCATAACTCAAAAGGATTCCTGATGATGTTGACCTCATCTTGCATTTAAATAGATGTATATAAAAGAATTTCATAAATGGAATTGATATCCTAGGTCGTCTAGTACAAGTCTCTTGTTTATATTTGATACCTAGTAAAGTTAAATGAGACATCAAGAGGTAAAGAAAAACAATAAAAGACCTCATCTTTCATAATTTCCAGTAGAGAAATTTTTCTACTAAATCACAATTTCTTAGAGGACCACAATTTTTCCTAAGATTGCCTTTCATATATTTTTTGCATATATGAAAGGCATAGTTGCATACAATGCTAAAACACCAGTTATTATGTTTCGCTGATATTGATGGGAGGAAGGGGATAAATTGCAGAGAACATTGTAAATTTAGATGTTCAGGTCTCTGACAGCACCTAGCAAATATTAGAAGCTCAATAATGAAACAAATACTGTCAAAGAGTCTTCTTGAAGAGCTTTCTCTGAGTATCTGCCTTAGGAACCTCTGGACTGCAGGTCTTCTGACAATTGCAAACAATTTACTGATAAGAAAATCAAATTAGGTTGAAAATTACATGCTTCCTATATGTCTGCCTTTGGTTCTCCCACATTTTGATATAAAGTCCCATTAACATTTCGTGAGTAGATATTTGATCATTTAAATGTAAAGTACTCAAATAATAGATTGATGAAAATGCCTGAAAATCTACAATATTTTTTTGGAAACTGAGAGAATTTACTTAAATTTCCCTTTTTTTCATATTTTTTCAAGCTCACAAATTGTATTTGTTCTTTCCAATGGCAAAATTCATTTCTTTATTACTAATTTTAAGTTTAATAAGCGTACTCCAAAGTAGCCTAATAATACTAATTATAACGTTTCCTGTTACGTTATAAATTTGGATTTATATGAATCTTTACACTTGAGGCTTTGTTTTTTTCTAGCATAGGGATGGTCTGGGCTTTTTCTCAATTTTAGCCAGAGCTCAGCTCTCACTAATTAGTTTCTTTCTGCATGAGAAAAAGATTTTGCTTCATCTTTTTGCTCATAATAGCAGAACAAAAAGAAGAGTCAGCTGCATCCATGCTAATTTCCCCTGTGACATTTCCAAAGAGGACTTGATTTCTCTATACATGCTTTTTTCCTCCTCTTCATGGTTTTTGAACATATACAAAGGCTCATTTAAACCAATTAAATAAAATTGGTTTTAATCTCTTTCTCTAGAGTCAACTTCCTGCTTACTCCAATTCTATATTTTTGAAGGAAGTGTAGGGTGGTCTGTGCCTTTTTCTCCCAGAAACTGCACTTGAAAAGACACATTTTTCATGCCTGTAATCTCAGCACTTTGGGTGGCCAAGGCGGGAGGATTGTTTGAGGCCAAGAGTTCAAGATCAGCCTGGTCAAAGTAGCAAGACTCCATCTCTACAGTTAAAAATAAAAATTTAAAAGATTAGCCAGGCATGGTGGCTCATGCCTATAGTTCCAGCTACTCAGGAGGCTGAGGCAGGAGGATCGCTTGAGCCCCGGAGTTCGAGGCTGCAGTGAGCTATCATTGTGCCACTGCACTCCAACCTGGGTGACAGAATGAGACCCCATCTCAAAAAAAAAAAAGAGAGAGAGAGACTTTTCCCATATAACTATAAAATTTTTAGTAAGATTGTAATTAAGAGGGTGGGCTGTAGAGCCAGGTTCCCTGGATTTAAATCCTTCCTAGCTTTCTTAGTTAAGTGAACTTGGGAAAATTATCTTTTCCATGTCTTAATTTCTTTGTCTATGAAATGGAGATGATAATAGAGCCTCCACCATAAGATCGTTGTGAGGATTAAGGGAATTAATACGGGCAAAATCTGTACTGATGCAGGCCTGGTACATATTAAATGCCTAATAAATGCTCAGTATTATAATATAAAGAATGCTGTAAGCATAGGCTCCTTAAGATTAATAGAGTTTAATGATAAGGTTTACTTTCTAGCTGGTCAAGGTCATTGCCCCTAAACTAAAGGAATCTATAGAGCCTCAAGAAATTTCTGGAGCTTCAGGGGTGAGGGGGAAGCAATATAAATAATTTTATAAATATAAAAATAAACAAATACTACTAATAATTAGCATCTTGAAATTTCAATTTCATAAACATTTAGTGCCTATGATATGCAAGACAATGTGATTGTAGTCATCTGATGTAGAACCATGTACTAAAAAATGCTGGATCCACCTTTCTTCCGTCAGTTGCCGCCTCAGGAAGTTCAGTTCCCAACCCAAGGCTAGTGCCTTGGTTTCTCATGTAAATAAACATCCACCAATCCCGTGCTACCTGCAAAGCACTCTGTTAGGCCCTGCAACTGGAGCAAAAATGAGAAAACACAGTCCAGGCCTTCAGTAAGCTTATAGTCAAGTATAGCAGATGAGACAAGAACAGAAATGCTCGTAATACAAGTTAGAATAAAATGACTGCTGCACAAAAGGAAAGATTTATACAGGTGTTCAAGTGGAAAGTGGGATTACTTTTGTTTGCAGGCTGATAAAAATCCTTGTGGAGAAAAAGCCACAGGGCTTGAAGAGTAAGTTTACAACCCTGACCAGTAAAGATAAAAGATTAGGAATCTCTGCTAATGAAAATTGCATGAAAAGGCAATTCCATTAAGCTGAGATATCAAGTTTGTGTAGGAAAAGACTGGAAAAGTCATTTGGACTCCAGTGAGGAAGGACCTTGAAGAGATCCAGAGCTTAGGAAGCAGTACAAAAAGTCTTCTTCCTGGATCTAACACCCCCACCAGTGTCCATCAGCAATTACGAAATCCTTAAAATATTAAGGAAAAGGAAAGACACCATTAAAAATGATAAGGAAATCAACAATGTGATGTTTTATTGCTATTCTCTAGATTTATACAGTAGTCCTAATACTCAACACTCTCTTAATCATATGACTTTTTTATCATAGTTTTAAACAAAAACAGGTTAGATGTAATTTTAAAGACACTATTAAGTTTTGTAAGATCTTCTCTAATGTGACATTTCCTGGGGCCCATGTTTTTATCTCTTGTGAAATGAGAAAAATTCCTAAAGGTAGACACTAAACTGAATTATTTCCAGTCAAACACATGGTATGCAAAGGATCAGACAGGCATCCTAGTTCTCTGTGGACCAGACAACATGTCTCTGTGACATTTCTTCTCCCTTTGGTGTTTTTCAGGAGAGGCATGCCGCGGAGGTGCGCAGGAACAAGGAACTCCAGGTCGAACTGTCTGGCTGAAGCGATGAGGGTCTGGCACGCCCCACCAATAGTAAATCCCCCTGCCTATATTATAATGGATCATGCGATATCAGGATGGGGAATGTATGACATGGTTTAAAAAGAACTCATTATAAAAAACAAAAAAAAAACAGAATCAAAAATTTTAAAAAATCAATGCGGTCTCTTTGCAGAATGTTTTGCTTGATGTTTAAAAAATACCTTGGATCTTATTTTGTAAATACTTACATTTTTGTTAAAAAATACAAGTATTGCATTATGCAAGTTATTTCATAATCTTACATGTCCTGTAACAGGCTTTTGATGTTGTGTCTTTCCACTCAAATGGATTTGCTAGGTCTGTTCTTTTTGAAGCTCCCCATGTCTAATTCCATTCCAACAGAAACAAGAGGTCAGTAGACAGTCCATGGTGCTAGAAACCCACCATTGCCTAATGACCTAGATGGATGGCTGTGTAATCTCTGAGCTTGACTAAGACCATACCTAGATCACACAGGTATTATGACTCCACATGAACCTCCACATTTGTTCGCTCATAATCTACTTACTGCCTAGAAACTACAAAACCAGGCTAAGAAAAACCACCAGTCATAGCATTTACTTCTGCTTCTACTGGATTATGTGCTACAAATGTGCTTTTGGCTTTAAAAAGGGATGGATGAGAAGACAGATCTGAGATCAATCTGGGTAGAAGCAAAAAGCTGAACCTTTTAAAAGTGCTGAACACACATCCAAATCCACATGGTTCAAGCGGCCATGAAATCGCTCTTCATAAAGTGGGCTTAATTCTCTAGTTTAAGTTCTTTTGATGGAATGAATTAATTAATGTGTCAGGTGGCTTATTTGTGGATGCTATGATTGATGATGTTCATTTTAAGCTCTTACCTATAGTACAAGTACATGATGCTACTGAATATTTTTCCACTTGGAAACTGTGAGCTGGTTGTTGCATTAAAACACACACACAAACAAAATCGGAACACTGCGGACTTTCACGCAAGCTGGTCTTTCTTCCCCAGTGTGAGGCAATCCTGCCTAGTAAAAAATAAATAAATTACTCCATCTGTGAAGCTGATGCAAGTTCAGGGGGCGAGGCAGGGCATTTGTGCCAACCGAGAATCACCAGATACCCACCATAAGTACCTAGCGCAGTTTTGAAGTCGTTTCTCCCCAACTCCCAACTCCTGAAGGTTGCTGCCTGCATATTTACTCTTCATTAGTGCTATTTTCCTGTATGTCATTGTGAGCAAGCTGTGATTAATAAAGAATTGGAGTTCTGTGAACTAATAAAGGTTTGGTCTGTTCTCTTGCCCCTTCTCGTCTCCAGCCCGGGAGTTCAGCTTTTTTAGAAGGGCGGCCATTGAATGAGACAATCGCACAAGCAGAGGTAATAATTAGAGTTTGAAGGAAACCGGTGCCCTGCTGATTCACTTCCCTTCTGGAGCAGTAGGTCGCTTCTCTTTTCTCTCGCCCTCTGACAGGCAGGCACAGTGGGAAGTCTTCAATCTGTTCCTCTTAAAAATATACAGGACTGAAGGAGATACCAAAGATTCAGACCGGTAATTCTGGGGAAGGGAGCCCCTTTCCAAACAGTGAAAGGTTCTTGGCACCATCTCAAGTTCCCCCATGTGGCCCACAGGACACCTCCCTCAGCCTAGACCGTCTGTTAAAATGTAATTCCCGGCCGTACTGCTGAATTTTGCTCTGCCAATAAACACACTGCACACATGGACACAGCGGGGTCCTGTCAGTGACCCAGATGGTTCTCACAGGACCAAAGGAACCACATCCAGTTTTAGCAGAAAATCATAAATAACCGAAATCACACAGATCTATGAATAAGTAAACGGGGCTATAGTCCTTAGGAGCACGAGCAAGCCAAGTTTAGGGTGGAGGCCACCTGGTCTCTGTCTTGAATGTCCTTTAATATTTGTGGGAATATAACACTGCAGCAAATGATACACGTGCTTAATGCGACACACGTGAGCTTCTGAATAGCATGAAATAAGCCGTATTTTCACACTGGTTTTATATAACTTAGTTTGGAAAACGTTACCTGAATGACTGTCACTGGGCCAGACCCTGTGAGAAAAGCCCTGGAAACATGAACATGAATGACCACAAGAAGCTCACAGTCTAGTAGCTTATTTTGGCCCAAAAATAGCAAGCAGGATATGTCAGTCAGTCCACGCAGCATATTGAGGGGAAGCAGGTAATTTCTGTGAAGCTTTCTGAAATATTAGAAATAGCTGGTAAGTCCCTCATGCTACTTTACAGGTCCCTAAACTGAAACCCCTGATGATTCCAACTGCCCGAGGGCAGAGGGAGGTGCCCGATTGCCCCAGGCCACGATGCCCGCTTCTCACGCAGACATCTCCAACTCTCAGCAAACTGGTGAGGAGGGCGGTTATAGGGAGATTCCCTAGACTAGTAGTCCTCAAATTTTAGTGTGCTTCAGAGTTGTCTGGAAGGCTTATTAAAAATAGATCGGTCAGTCCCACCTCCGTAGCTTTTGATTCCTGAGGTCTGTGTGGAAGCGTAAAAATGTGTAGTTCTAACATATTCCCAGGTGACGCCAGTACTGAATGTCCACAGCTCTCACTTGAGAAGTGCCGCTGTAAACAGAGAACAGATCCAGGTGGAGGGGACTTTCGGTGGCTGCCACACCTAGGGCATCTGTTTTCATCAGGGCATGTTCCATTGGGGGCAGGATGTGAAAAGAAACCTGTTCACTCTGATTCAAAAAAGTGGAGGCGGGATGCAAAGGAATCCAAGAACAAACAAAAAACCAACAATGACACCTCGCAGGATAATAAAACAATGGAAAGAAAAATGCAGCTAGGGGCCCGGGTGAGGTCAGGGAACAAACGACTCGTCATCTCTCACACAACATATTATTTCCATAGGGATTAAATCATCTGAAGATGTTCCTGACCCTTTAACTAAGGCCTCTACGCATGGTTTGCCATTTCATGAATTATCCACAGTTTGGTAGCCTGGTTCCACTCACAGTTTGGGGGGATTTTTTTGGTTTTTGTTTTCTTTTGTTTTGCAGAGTCTTGGTTTCTTCAGTACTGTGTTTAAATTGTATAAATTTCTTTCTGTGAATTTTCACAAAGTCCCATTGATGTGGTGCTTCACTCTCATCTCCTGTCTCTTCTACACCAAAATGTGTGGAACAACCGAACGTGGCAATGGCCGTCCTCTCTGGTGAGAGTCTGCCTTCGGGATCCTCACCCACTTTCACAACACTTGAGAGGAGAAGACAAAGTTAAAAATGTCCCAGCCACCCTCCTCCTACTGAGGCGGGGATGAGAAGGGGGAGACAGGGCTCTGTGGCTTTAGCATCTACATGATCGATCACCTCTCTGTTCCCGGAGCAGACAAGGCAATCTTCCTTGACTTCTAATCAGGCCATCTGCCAAACACGCCAAGGCAAACACAGAGCCCACGGCAAACCTAAGGTCCCTGAGCCCCACCAAGTTACCTCCATCGTCTTGGATTCCTCGCTGTCCCCCACCACACATCTCCAATTGATCATCTAGTAGCGTCCCTTTGACCTCCACATTGTCCCTCAGTCCTGCTTCTTTTCTACTTCAAGAACCACTGCCCACTTTGAGCCTATGAGACACCTGCAACAGCCTCTCAACAAGCCTCCTTGGCCCCAACCTGCAGCCGCCTCTACACACTGATCTAGTGTCTCGGGTACTCTACTGCCCCCTGTCCTCCATTTGCAGAATGAAATCCGCACACGTCTGGGTGACATTGAAGTGCCCCACCGTCTCTCTCTTTTCTCAAGAACACTACTCTCTTTCCACCCCTAACTATGGTCGTGACGTTTCAGGCCCCCACGCACATCTGTACTCTCTGAATAGAATTATCTTCACTGCAATATAAGTCAGGAGAGGCTACATCAGGCTATGATTTAAAAAAAAAAACCCAAATCTCAGTAAATTAAAACCACAAAGGTTTATTTTCTGCTCCTGTTACATATCCAACATGGGTCACTGTGGACTCTGTCATTCCTCGCTCTGGGGCTAAGGATGATGGAGCTGCCTGTATCTGGAACATTGTGGGTCACTGAGGAAGAGGGAAAGTGCAAGTACGACAAATCATGCACTGGCTCTCTTCACGCTTCTGCTCAGAAATAGCACATGTCACAGTTCATTGGCCAAAGCAAATGATATGATCCCATTTAACTCTTTCATGGGCAGAAAAGTGCAATCTTGTCATAGGCTCAGAAGGACGAAAGCTAGAAATATTTGGTGAGCCACACCCATGACTGCCACCCTGCTGGTCACCAAATATTCAGCTCACTCTCCTTCCTCTGTGTAAAGACACTGTCCCCAAGATAAAAAAGACCCCAAGTCTAATTTAATCATAGCATCAATCTCAATGTCTGGCATTTCTGGGTGATGCACAGTTTCTCTCTCTCTCTCTCTCTCTCTCTCTCTCTCTCTCTCTGTCTCTCTCTCTCTCTCTCCTGTTTAGACTGGGTCCTCTTGACCAGAGACAGATAAATTAAAAAGGCAAGTTATGTTTGCCTATATACACAATATACAATGGTGAAATGGGACAGAATAATCCCAATGAACATGCTCATTCTAAAGGAGAAGAATGGGAGACAGTGTATTCATGGATCATAGAAATCCTAGTATCCCACTGGCCAGCCATTGTGAGGCCCCTCTACCCTGGGGAGGGGACACATTCCTTGAGTCTGTCTCTGCTGTGCTCCTAGAGATGAGCTCCAGTGCTTCCCATGGCTCTTGGCCCTGTCCTCTAAGCAAATCTTCCTGTTCCTTGATTCTCGTTAGCCACATCCACAGGGACAGTGGGGAATACGACTCCTTGGAATCTGAATCTCCTTGAAAGCAGCTTTTCCAGTCTGCTTGCCGCCACCAAGCTTGGGGACATTATGTTTTGACTGATCACCATATTGGTCCAGATCCTGACAGGAAACAGGTGGCATGCTACAAAGGAGTAAACAGAGAGAATTTAATGACAAATCTATTAAAAGGGTGTGAGTGGATTAAGAGCAACCAGCAGAGGATGGTGAAGCACCTATGAAATACCAACAGGGGAAACCACTTCCACCCTGGCCTGCATGCCCAGGAGACAACAGTGGCTGTAGAAGACAGTCCCACCGGGAGCCATGACCACAGGAGAGGAATGCAGCCTCTAACAAATGCAGCCTGGCAAGGAGGAATCTGGGGAATAAATATTGAAGTACCTTTTTTCCCTTACCCTTCAATCTCTAGCCAAGGCCCCACATTGGCCAAACCCAACCGGAAGTCAGAGGACAAGGGAGCCCAGTGCCCCGGAGAGAGAACTCAGCCTTTGAGGCTGAGCCAGATGAAGAAAGGCAGACAGAGAACCCAAACAGGCAAACAGAACACGTTCCCTCCCTCCCCTGAGGACACTGCTTCCCCTGCAGGCCTCTCAAAAAGACATGCTAAGTTTCTTCCTTGCTCTGATTTGCCACTTCCAGATCATTCTGTTTTTTTTTCTAAAACACCCATTCTTGACGTTCATGTCTCCAAATTATTCAACCACTTCTCTTTCTTGCTGGTGTTCATTACCAACCACCCGGTCACATTCTCTCGGTTCTCTGAGATTTTTAGTTCCTGGATCACCGTTACTCTCTTTAACTCTGTGTGTGTTCTATTCATTGACGCCATTGTAATAACCATACAGAAGAAGTTTCCACATTCTGCTCTGAGTTCCTTGACCTCCCTTCCTCTCATGACCTTGCTCGTCCACTTTTCCACAGCTGCTCAGTCCCTCAGTCACTCCCTGGATCTTACAACGATCAACGATCACAATCTCTCCATCATCTCCATTCCATGCATCCCACTCTCTGACACCATCTCCCATCTTTCCAGCCAAATCCCTTGAGTGCCTTGACTCCTACTGTTCAGCTACACTGGGGCTTCCTTCCACTGATAGGACCTTTTCACATCGTCGCCCTCCTTAGTCACTTCCCTTCTTACCCAGCTTAAATTCCAATCATTTAATCATTGCAATCTCTCGCACATATTTCTATAACTCCTTCTGTTAATGTGTTGTTCCCAGTTGGCCAAACCCATGATGCCAGCTAAATTAACTCTAATCCATGCCTGTAACCATGCAGATGAACATAGTTGTAGAAATCACACGGCTATGCTGACTGGTCTCTCTTTAAATTCATGAACATGAACTTCAAGTGAGCCCCAATTTTTCCTGGCAACATCTCACTAGTCTTATTCTAGTGAAATACTGCACTATACTTATACTATATTTCTCTAGTCTTATTCTTATACTCTCTTAAACCTCCTCAAACTTCCAACACCTCCTCTCCTGTCCTCAGCTAATGAGTCTTCTTCCTATTTCACTGAGAAAATGAAGCAATTAGAAGATAATTTCCATAGACTCCTTCCAGCACATCTCCCCACCTACCACACTTATGCTCTGCCTCCCAACAATTACTACAGATGAGCTGTCTAAAGCTAGTCCTTCCTTTTGTACAATAGATTCCAGCTGCTCTAATCATCTCAGATATATTGCTACAGGAGTTCCCTTCTCTCCTTCATATTTCATCATTTTTCTTCCTACAAGTTCAGCATAAAGACATGCTATTATTTCTTCCCTCTTGAAAAATTTTTGATTCCATTTTTCCCACCGGCTATTGACGTACGTTTCATTCCACTTTGCAGCAAAACTCCTAGGCATTGTCTCCACTGACTATCTTTCCTTTCTCTCTTTTCCTTCTCTCATAAACCCTCTCCAATAAGGCTTTTGCCCCTATTCCACTGAACCTACACTATTCTGTCAGGTTACCAATGATCTCCATGATCACTGATACTAGATCAATGATCAATGATTCTGGATCAATGATACTAGATCCAGTAGTAAGTTCTCAGCCCTCATCTTACTCAACCTATTATTTGACATGACTGGTGATTCTCTCTTAGGTACCTTCCTTCACTCAGCTTTCCCCACCCCACACTTTTCTGACATCCCTCTTGTCTCAGGGTTGTTGCTTCTCTGTTTCCTTCGCTGTCTCTTCTTCTACCCAACCTCTAAACATTGGCATGACTCAGGGGTCAGTCCTTGGACTTCTTCTTTTCTTTATCCACTCTCACTCTTTTGGGGATCTATACCCACCTTACAGTTCAAACATCATCTATGTGCTGGCAGTTCCCAAACTTGTGTCTCTAGATTTGTCACCTGAACTCTAGTCTCATGTAGCCAACTGACCACTCAACTTCTCCACTTGTTTATGCCTGTGTATATACAGGCATCTCAATGTAACACATCTAAAACAAAGCTCAATATTCCCTGCCAAACCTGTCCCCCCATTCTCTTGCATTTTTATCGTACTCAGCCAAAATCCTTATAGTATCTTTGATTCCCCTCTTTCTCTCATATCCCACAGACAAACAAGAAAATTGTGTTGCCTCTATTCTCAAATCTACCTATCTAGATATAGATATAGAGGTAGACCCTATTACCTTTGTCTAATCTACCATCATCTCTTGTTTGGATACTGAGATAGCTTCCTAGCTATATGGAAGAAGCATGCCATGCTAGACAATAATAGGACTTTTGAGCCAAAAAGTCAGGTTCAAAACCTACCTTTGTCACTTATCAGTCATGTGACAATAAACAAATAGCTTAACTCCTTTTGCCTCTGTTTCCTCAGCTATAAATTGGAGAATAATGTACCTATATCATAAAGTATAGTGAAAATTAAATGAATTAGCAACTTTAAGCACTAAAAACCATGTCTGGCCCCTAGTAAGTAGTACATACTACTTACAAAGTACAAGTATTTGTTATTTTCGTTATATTTATCCAGAAGGAACTGAGATGCGAGGTTTTCTTACATAAACTTTACATTAAATTCATCCCAAACAGCTATTTGAAAGATTTTTTTATAGTTATACCTGGACCACTTAGATTCTCTTACAAATTTCATTAGAGATTTAATTTTCAAATACCTCTTTGTCTGCAATGAAGACCTATATTTATATACATATACCTAGGATCATTTTTGGGATAGTGTGGGATATAAATAAATATATTTCTACTCACAGTTTTTGTAGCCATAAAGCCCAAGCATATCAGTCACATGCACTTACCCTGATGAGGGAATACATCACCCAGCACAACAATAAGAATCAGTTACGAATTCAAGCTGTTGTCAACAACCTTCCATATGTAATAAACTTGCTTATTCATTAACAATCACTCACTTAGGAGCAATATTTTGCTTATATACCTCTTTCATTATCTACTGGGTGATAAAGAATTAATGAGAAAATTATACACTATAAAGAAATAATAGGGAGTAACAGAATGACTCAAGGATTCCCCCAGAGCTTAATATCTTGAGTAATATCTCCCTTGGAAACTGTTAATGTGCACACATCCAATATGAAATTGAGGGTTACAGAAGGGGGAAAAAAACATCATTTCTAGTACAAGGCTGTAAACCATGCACAGTTATATATTACCACAAAAGCGGTGGGAAAAAATCCGTTAAATATGAGCAGTATCTACTATTACAGAATGTCTATTGTGGAATCCAATGCAAATTTCATAAACTAGCTTATATTTTCTTGGCTAGGTTTTCAGTTTTGTAAAATGAAGCTAACACCAAATGAAGGAGAAAAGCAACAAAAAAGTGCTAGAAATGGGGCAGTCTTTTGCAAAAAAAAAAAAAAAGAAAGAAAGAAAGAAAGATCGAAAAATTACCCACCTCAATCTGTTCTACACACTCCAGCCAAGGATGCAGAGGGAGTCTAAAACTGAAATCTGATGGTGTCACTTCTCCACTTAAAATATTTTGGGAGCCTCTCATTGCCCTTAAGATAATCTAAATTCCCTAGCATAATTTACAAACTTGTGATCTCACTACTTTCGACTCCTACCAGTTACAGCCTCATAAACTATGTAGCAGCCTCACTTCGTTTAGTTTCTGGAAAACACTGTGATTTGCTATTCCCAACATTTAACAGAGTGTCTGGTTTATAGCAGGAGCCTAATAAATATTTGTGGAGTGAATGAATGAATGAATGAAAACAATGGATAAAACAAAGGTGAAAATTTCTTAGTGATTGAATTCATTTCCCCCTTTCAAGGTTACAGCTCACAACCATAACCAATGACAACTTTTTAAAAGTCTGGGTAGTAAAAACAAAACAAAACAAAAACCCAGATTCAAAAGTAATCTCAAGGGATTAAAAAATTGATTTTTCAGTCACTGGGCAGGTCTGCATGGTGTAACACATCAGAGCAGATAGAATAACAACTTTGTAATTTCTGTACTATAAACCAAGGGTAATAATTTTGAATATACATGGTTTGAAAATTATTTTTTAATTAAAATTTTAAAAGTAAAGGGGGATTTCCTCTTATTTGAATGACACCATAAATGACTTAAGGGTTAAATTTTTTTAAATTGAGAAATCACTTGTTGGATCAAGATGTAGGGCTCAGTATACTCATCTATCATTGCCTCTGCTCAAAACCTGTGAAATGTCATTAAAGATATGTATATTTACATATATATATATATATATAGAGAGAGAGAGAGAGAGAGAGAGAGAGAGAGAGAGGGTCTCACTATGTTGCCCAGGCTGTACTCAAATTCCTGGGCTCAAGAGACCCTCCCTCCACAGCCTCCCAAGTAGCTGGGACTATAGGCACGTACCACCATGCCTGGCCAGCGTTAAAGATATTTAAAAATAAAATAGCTCCATTGCAGTAATGGAAAACAAAAGTTCTATAAAAAGGCCAGAAATTGAGCAACCTTTGAATGACAGAGAACAGATGGACTCAGATCTGTAGAGAAACCCAGCTGGAGGAAGCCATGTATTGCAAAGGTAGATGCAATCTGGGGCAGTTCTAAGCCCTGAGTCAAGAGGAAACAGATGCTAAGGCAATAAGGCATCAGAGTATGTATTTCATTGAGAAGACGTATCTTGAGCACCGAGGCCAGTTGGTTCCTTTCTCTGTGAGGTTTAGGTGAGCAGTGGGTAGCTTGTGCTCTGGCTACAGCCATGAGTGTACGCCCTAAGGGCGTAGAGGCCCTGACCCAGATAGCTGCCAATGCCAAGGAAGAGTAGGAGACCACACTCCAAATCCTCCTCTCTAGGCAGCATACCCTTCCCCTCTCCATACACACCAAGTGAAGTTTATGCTAAATAGAAACAGAATTAAAAGGCTGGCAAACAAAAAAAAAAAACTCAAAAAATAAAGATGAGCATAGCCAAGACAAAACAGAGACAAGGAGAGCAGTGGCAACCTCATCCCCTTCCCTTGTCCTTGCTGAACACATACACAGGAACATGGAGTGAGGCTGGGGCCCCGTGACTCAGTTATGATTGCTGGCTGCTCATATTTCTCTTGGAGATTTGTTGCTGCCAAGAAAATGAGCCATCTGGAATTTCCAAGTATAAATACTGGGACACAAGGCTTCCCCTAACTTACTGTGCTCCCCTTTTCTGGAGTGGTTGGGCCACTGAGAATCACAAATGTTTGAGAAAAATAAATGCCAGAAAATAGAGGCACTAAAATAAAACAATCAGAAACAAAAACAAATGAGCAGAAAAACTAAGATTGGCTTAATGAAGAAACTAGAGGACTTTAGAATAAGAGTAGGTCATATCCTCATATGGAGAAGACAGCATATACTACCATTGAAAGAAAAGCTAAGACGAAAGAAGGATGGATTGATGGCTCCAACATTTGTCTAAGAGCTCTTCTATATTACTTTGGTGGAAGGGAGGAAGTTCGCATAGGAAATAAAGAAATAACAGAGGAAAATTTCCTAGTACTACAGAGCACCATGAATCAGCAAATAGAAAGAACCAACCAAGTATCAAACAGAGTGAACCAAAAAAAGACTACACTCATATAAATGCTGAAATTTAGAAACTTCAAATACTTTAAATTTTTAATGCAGGTAAAAATAATTTACCTACAAAAGAATGAAAATCAAATTGCCTCTGAACTCCTTTTTGCAATTCTGAATGCTAAAAGATAAGGGAGCAATATCTCTAAAGTCTTGAGGAAATAAATAGCTTTGAACCTACTACGATCCTATATCCAACCAAATGAACAACCAGATGTGGAAGCAAAATAAAGATATTTTTAGACATATAAGAACCCATAAAAGTTACTTCCTAATTTCTGAAGAGTTACTCAAGGATATACTTTGTCAATACAAAAAAACCTGTAAGATTTACAGCTATTCTAACTATTGTTGATGAACATGCTAGATACTGAATAATGTCATTCAGCATCACTCTCATTTCCTTTCGTACTCTTCTCAGAGACTAGAAGTCTATGAACTACCTTTCCTTGTCTTTTTTGCCAATGGAGTTTGTGATAGATTCTTCCATGACATGTGCCTGCATCAGATGTGGAAGATGGAAGGGAAGCCTTTCTTTCCCCTCTGTAATTGGCAGTGCATGCATAGCTTTGAGCAAACATGGTCTTTTATAGCAGCTGTTTCCCTGACAATCCCTCACTTCAGGACAACTGTGCCCATAGGCATTGGCCTTTCCTGCCATCTCCTTGCTCCTGGGCGGTAGCAGCCACTTCCTGACTTTCTGGATCAGCTAAAGCGGTTGCCCTCTGACTTTCACCCTCTCAGCCCTTCCAGACTTCTAAGAACGTAATTCTTTTACATCTCTTTCTGTTTGACATAGCTAGAGTGCTTTCTGACTGAATTTTGACTGATAACAGTCTTTTTTAAAGTAACTTGGAACTTTTTAAAAGTACTTGGAACTTTTTTAAAAAATGTTATCCAAAAAGTACTTTCATAAAAAGAAATTCTTCAAGAGTCTAAATTTAGATGAGACTTCTTTTCATGTGTCATATCAGACTCCTCCCACTCTTATCACTAAAGAATTCAATACATTTTAGAGTACAAGAAACCTCGGTAAAAACAGATCATTCCTTAAGATTTTTACAAAATCCAGAATATCTGTAAATTGTTGTGCTGGACTCAAATTTTCATGTCCTCCAGCAATCTCAATAAAATCAGCAAAATTCACTCTTAGGTAATATATTTATTTAAAGACTCATGAATTTCAATTAGTCTCCACAAAGAGAAAGACATGTAAGAAAAACTGCCCCCAAATGGATTTTTCTCTATTTATAAATTTAAGACAAAATCTTACTCTATGAATGAGCCAAAATACAATTTTCATGACAGCACAGCAAGAGCAAAGCCTATAAACTTGTTAGGTTGGGGTCAATTTCTCAAAGAGATACCCAGATTTCAAAGACTTTCCTCACTCTTTTCATAGTTGAAACCTTATGAACTGTGCATTAAATCTAAGCAAATCGATGATCTGGGCCTTTATGTGACACATGCAATTAAGGCACTATAGAATAAGCAGTACAAAAAACAAGCCCAGAACAAAAGGACAACTTGATTAATGCAACTGGCACGGTGCCTGGCACACAAACACTGAATAAACTTTGCAGAATCTATAAAAATTTAATTGCAGTAATTTCAGCTCAATATTTCTCTAGTAATTAGTCCTGAAGTTCACTGATTCATTCAACAAACATTCATCGAGGATCTGTCATGGGGGGGTTGCACAATCTGAGAAAACTGTCACTTTTATCACCATCTTTTGTTCTTTCTTCTACACACAAATGTGTGCCCTTTCTCTTCACTTATCTTCCACGTGTGTCTATCATCCCATGACTGCCATCATTTCACTCCTGTTCCTACCAATTCATGTTTGCATTCCAAAAATGTGTAGTCCTAGTGGCGCTGTGATAAATGAAAAAAAACCTGACCCTTGGCTTTGAGCCCATCAGGTGGCGATCTGCTAGAAAACAAATCTAAAAAACCAACATAGCTATCTCATGCTCTTACAGTGGCTGCCCACTGCCTGCTGGGTAGTCTCAAGCATAGCATATAAGAATTTCCATAACCTGATCTCTCTCCTCTAGGCTAGCCTCATCTCCTGCCACACCCCCCTTGAACTTCACCTTCCAAGATTACTGATCAATAGTCACAGATCCCATATGCTCCTTGCTCTTTCTCTGGCTTTTGTGCATGCTGTTCTCTCTGCTCGGGCTGCTTTTGCTCCCTCTCTTAGCTTGCCTAACTCCTCCTACTTCTCAGGTATCCAATGGCTCCTTCAGGAACCCAACTTGGACACATCTCCTTCCCCCAGGCACTTCCCCAGATTGGATGGCTCCCCTCTCTGTTTCTGTAACCATCTGCATTTGCCTCTATCAACAATTATCACATTGAAATTTAAATGATTTAAGTTTTACCCATTCAAGCCATAACTTTATTGAGGAACTATTAAGTGCCGAATACTTAGCTAGGTGCTAAATACACAATCATGAGTCAAGTGGATGTGACCCTTGTTTTTATGGACCTCAAATGATTATAAGGGAAGATCGACAACAAATAAACAAACATACAACGTGGAGAAATGGCCATGAAAATGATGACAATGATGACAGGAGATGTCAACTAAGATAAAGTAGTCCAAAAATTCCTGTCTGAGGTGGTGGTAAGTGCCTGGCACATAGTAGGTACTCAATAAATGTTTCCTTAAGTGTAGAAATGAAAAGGTAAGTCTACAGAGGAATGATCAAAGTGTACACAGCAGTTATTCCATGGTGTAAAAGACCGTGGTGGAGAGAGGAAGGACGGTAGGACAAGAAGTTGTAGGGCGGTGGGTGGAGAGAATGAGAGAGATCCCTCGGTGCTTCCTTTGGGTTGGCTCCCTTTCTGGAGGAAGTGTGAGATCACTTTGGACCACCAGGGGGCAATGTCCGATCACAGGTGATGACAACTCTTTTGACCCAGGCAACCGTTTTGTTCAGGAGGCAATTCCCATCGGCTACATCTGTTAAGAAACAGAGGACCTGGACATAAAATGTTATTTATTCCTTTTACATTACTAATAAATGCACAATTTTTGAAGATGGCAAAGACTGTAGTTGGATTAAAACGAATTAAAACGGAAGGAAAAAGACATTTCATATTCATAGCTCTGCAATTAACCTTATCTGATGGAACAACTCTCCACTTCCTAATCATTTACAATTTTCATCACTCAGCTATAGGTCACAGCAGGTATTAATATTGGGTAAGAAGGAGTTTTCCGGTTTTTACTCAGCATTTATGCTGTTCAAGCACTTCCAACCGGTGCTTCCTTCATGTTGAATAGCCTTGTTTAGCCTCATCATAACTCATTGAGCTGGATGAGAGGCAATCATCATTTTTGCCTGGCAGATAAGGAAACACCGAGGAGCTCTCTGCTGGTTGGGGCAGAACTGAAAATGGCCACCCAAGTTTGACAGGCTGCCCGGGAGTCTCTCAGACTCACCACCAGCCAGAAGGAACAGGTCCTGGAGCGCTGCCATTTCTTGGCAAAAGTCAATGACCAGGTGCTTTCAAGAGTGTGTTATTTGAAACACCTAGAGATGTTATTCCTGTCAGAGCACATCAGGATGTGTTTAAAGAGCTTAGAGCCCGTGCTTGGCCCAAGGAAGGGTGTTCCCAGAGGCCTTGGCAACATCTTCATTAGGAACCATTAATAAGAGAGACCAGATACTGTTCCAGGAAATAAAATGCCATAAAACCTGGAAGGAAATAATCCAGGCTTTGCTACCAGCACTGCATGAATCACTGTGGGGATAGCAATATATAAAACATTGTCCTTACCCTGAATGAGTTTAAATCTAATTATGAAAACATGACATATATGCAGGAAAGTATTTATGCATGATAATACAAAGCAGTCTATTTCTGTGTAGCACAGTTCCACAGAGATGGTTAATAAATATTTATGGATCACCTACTAAGTGTCAAGCAAGAGTGGAATGAAAGAGTGTATATAAAAGGCACTGCGGTCGCCCTTGCAGACTTAACATGGTTTATCCTGTTTATTAATGTATTCAAATGAATATTAATGGACCACTACAGCATGTAAAGCATCATGATAGACAAGAACAATATGAATAACCCACAATGTCTTCCACAAGAAACTCACAGGCTGGTTGGGGACATGGCAGATCTATAAACAAATCATTTTTTTTCAATGCAGTGTGTAGGTGTATGTGCAGTGCGTGTGTGTGTGTATGTAGTAGCATATGCATACATTTTCACAACATCAAAGATTGAACTATTTGTTTATAACTAGACAGGCAGATAAATTATAGTCATTAAGGTGAGCATGAGAACTAGGAGTAACATCACGAAAAGATGACATTTGAGAAGACTCTTGAAGGTGTTTTCCAAGTGGACTCATGAGTGAAAGGTCCTCCAGGTAGAAGGAACTGAGTGTACAAAGACACAGAGTCAGGAAATGACACAGAGGTTCAGTAATGGCTGAACCACAGAGTAAAAGAAGCTGCACAATATTGGGAGATGATAATAGTAAAGGATAGAGACCAGATGGCAAAAGGGAAGGGATTTCAGCTTTGCACAATAGGAATCCTTTGAAATATCAAACGAGGAGACTAGGACAACCACATTTGTGCATTAGAAAATTGTTTCAATTGCTGCAGGCGGGATGGTTTGGAGTAGAACATGATTGGAGGCCTAAGAGATAATCAGGAGTCTATTTAGTAGTCAAAACACAAGCTAATGAGAGGGATGGAATAAAGAAGTATTTAGGATCTAGATCCAAGAAAACATTGGATCTAGATTGGGGGATACGAGATGAGAGGTGTCAAGGACAACGTATGTCTATTGGGTGTTCTTCATTTCTGCTGGATATGATTGGGCGTCTTTCATTCACAGCCTGGCTGCCATCAATAGTAGAGGAGCCACAAGAAAGTGAGTGGGAGGAGTGGAGGTTAAAGAGCTCAGATTTAAATATGTTGAGCTCAAGATACATGTGAAGCATCTAGTGGGAATGACCCACCAGTAGAAAGCTAAGGTAGCATAGAATACTTTCCGGAAAAGTTTGGATTACTCTAGGCCTAGAAGAATAGGTGGTGTTTATGGAGGTGCAGGGGTGAGTGGGGGGACAGTTGGGAATGGAGGACATTCCAGATAAGGGAATATTCTTACATTCTTAAGGAAGTCAAAGAGGTAGCAACAAGGATAGCATGTGAGACCAACCTGAACAAAGCCAATTGTAAGAGGGAAGATGATGTTCCCCAGACAGCACGAATCCAAGGTCATGGTGAAAACAGACTCTGAGAAAGGATATCTTGGTGGAAAGATGCAATATATGGTTTGGACAGTAGAAAATCTACATGAGGGTGACAAACGGGAACTTAGTATATTTTTCAGGCCATGAAGGATATAAAAGAATGTCATCTCCCTTAACAAAGTGAAATGCAGAGTCTCCAAAATTTAGTACTCAAAGCAGAATTTCCTGCTATAAAGGAGAGGTTATGCAATAATGATACTTGCTAATATTTACTATCTTTTGGGCAGCGTGCTTTGAGTACTTTAGGTACTAATTCATTCAATTTTCCCAGGAACCATATGAAGTGGATATTATTATCAGTGCCATTTTATGGATATGGAAATGGAGGCACAGAAGTGTCCAATAACTCGCCAAAAGTTACATGACTAGCAAGTGGTTCAACAGCCGGCATCTTCTATCGCTTCCCCACGCTGCCTCCCAAGCTGCTCTGACTTGGTACCTTCCCTCTGTGCTCATTTGTCCCACCATGCTAATGCCAGGAGTGGTCTGCTCTGTGCTCTTAATGTTGCTGACACAAGCCAAAAAGTCTTTATTAAATGGTAAAGGAGAATAAAGTAGAAACAGGAAAAATACCGACAAAACTAACTAGATTAATAAAACACAAGTCTAATCCTTTTATGGCCAACCTCCTCTCTTCATGATCTCCTCAGAGCACCACCCTCATTCTAAGGGCTGTCATCCCTGAATACCCCTTGCCCAAGACCCTTACCTTCCAGCCTGTACCATGTGGTAAAATCATCATTGCATTAAAACATGCAATATGGGAGCAACTGCCTGGTTATCTAACTTAAAGAAGATCCTTGTTAGTGGAACTCTTTTCTCACTTCCGTGGACTCACCTGAGGACTCACTTGTTCCCCAGGTGATTAGCATCACACATGACTTTATGCTGCCCAGGAGATTCCTTGGCCAGATCCCCATGCCCACAACCCTCACCCTAAACTGTGTTTCCACTCTTGCCAGCACCAGAGCATTTCCTAATACACTGCACCAAACACTGTGTGTGCATAGGAGGAATCACACACCTGTAAAAATGGGAGTAATTCCTCACAAGGTGCCAGGTGTTAGACCAGGAGGCATTGGGCACAGAGAAGAAAGGACTGGGCTTGCCCAAACTTGGGTAAGGTGGGTAAGAATTGAAGGTAGACACCTAAAACTTTGATTCCAGGTGACAGGAAACTAATTGTACTGAGAAAGTCAGAGAAGTTGTCGGGAAAAACTGCTTTGGGGAATTAAAACAAAGGATTTGCTCTTACCCAAGTTGTCTGTGAGGTGAGGGAGAAAGATCCAAGTGCAGATGCCCAGCGGGGAACTGGATACCTGTGACTAGAGGTTCACACTAGAAATACAGATAAGGGTGTCATCGGTATAAAGATGAGCCATGACAAAATTGATAAGTGTACCAAATTTTGCAAGAGGAAAGAAAAATACCAAGAGGGAAGAACTCATAGCTACTGGGTAAAATAAAGAAAAGGAAGAGGAAACAAGGGGATAAATGGAAAGCAGACAGTGCAGAGAAGAAGGGGGAAGCAGGGATACTGCAGCATCACAGATGCTCAAGAAAAAAAGATTCTGAAAAGAGAGTGAGTGACTTAAAATTTCCATGTGGCAGAGGATGCCATAAATTAAAGTAGAAGACAAACAATAGACTAGGAGAAAACATCTTGTCTTAGTGTGTTTGGGCTGCTGTAACAAAATACCTTAGACTGGGTAATTTATAAACAACAGAAATTTATTGCTTACGGTTCTGGAGGCTGGGAAGTCCAAGATCAAGGCGCCAGCAGCTTTAGTATCTGGTGAGAGCCTATTCCTCATAGATGGTGCCTTCTACATGTCCTCACATGATGAGAAGGATAAACAAACTCCCTAGGGCCTCTTTTATAAAAGCATCAATCTCATTTATAAGGGCACAGACCTCATGGCCCAATCACCTTCTAAAAGCCCTACCTTTTATTAATACTATTGCACCAAGGATTAGGTTTCAACATATGAATTTTGGGGGACACCAACATTCAGGCCATAGCACACCTGAACTACATATGGCAGATGAGATAACATTAATATAACATTAATATGAAAAGATTCTTCCATATAAAAAGGGTAAAAAAAAAGAAAAGAAAAAGAGCAAAGAATATGCACAGGAACTCACAAGACTAGAATTGGAAACAGCCAGTTTACATCTGAAAAAAATACTCATAACCTTCAGTAATCAAGGAAATGCAAATTAAAACCTATCAGAGATACTGACAGCACCCTTGGCGGCCAGGGTGTGGGGAGTCAGGTCTTTTCTTAGATTGCAGGGAGAGCACATTGCTGCAATCTTTTTGACAATCATCTGGTGGCATCTAATAAATTCTAAAATGCACATACCCTTTGACCCAATGATTCCCCCCCAACGTTTAAAATCTATTACATAGAAATAAAAGCACCAATATGTTTAAAGATACTTGTATTTGAATATTTATTATAGCATTTTGGGGGAATGAAGGGAAAAACTTGAAAAAATTGAAGCCAAATAAGAAAATAAAGGAATAAACTATGGCATGGCCATACTGTGAAATATTGTGTATCCATTAAAAAGAATGTATGTTTTAACCTGAAAAGATGTGCTATATTTTTAAGGCAAAATGCAAGTTGCAAAGAAATGTTAAATATTTATAATATGATCCCCTTCCTATACAAAGTAGGGGGAGGACCCATGTCTGTGCAAGACAGTTAGACGCGTTTGCACGTGCACAGAGGAAAGAGTGGAAGCACACACACATCAGATTGACAACTCTGATTACCGGTGCAGGATGGGATGGGAGAGGCAGGGAAATTAACCTTTTCTTTATACACTTCTGGATATAGTTTGATCTGTCACTATGTACAAATATTTTGTGATCCTTTTTGGTAAAATGCAAATAAATAACCGTAATCAAGAAGACATGACAAGTATCAGAAGCCACATTCTTTTAGAAGAATGAACATGAAGACAAAGCCACTGGCCATGGCAATGAGGAGAAGAAAGCTGCTTGGGAAGCACCTTAGCAGAGTGCAGTCAGTGGGTGCTGCAGACAGCAGGAGGGATCCTGGTCTCCAGAAATGCCAAAGGAGGCCGGGCGCGGTGGCTCACGCCTGTAACCCTAGCACTCTAGGAGGCTGAGGCGGAAGGATTGCTAGAGGTCACGAGTTCAAGACCAGCCTGAGCAAGAGCAAGACCCTGTCTCTACTAAAAATAGAAAGAAATTAGCTGGACAACTAAAATATATAGAAAAAATTAGCTGGGCATGGTGGTGCATGCCTGCAGTCCCAGCTATTCGGGAGGCTGAGGCAGAAGGATTGCTTGAGTCCAGGAATTTTAGGTTGCTGTGAGCGAGGCTGACGCCACAGCACTCTAGCCCGGGCAACAGAGTGAGACTCTGTCTCAAAGAAAAAAAAAAGAAATGCCAAAATGAGCAAGTAGTAGACAGAGTCTTACAGTGAGTTAACATTCCAATGGGGGTTGAATATTTAATGTGCATATTTTTGTTTGCATAAAGTTTTCCATTTTACAAAAATAAACATGCACAATAATTTTTTTTTTTTAATTTAAAAAGCTTTCTGGTGCATTATCCCACTTAGCCTTCACAGGAATCCTGCCCTGTTGTCAGTATTGAGTTTCCATTTCACATATCAGGAAACTGAATCTCAGGACAGTAAAATGAGTGTCCCAAGACCACACAGCTGTTAAGAGGCCAGGCTGGCTGGGCAATCAGCTCTCCTGGATCAAGCTCCTATATTTTGTTTGGCAAAAGCCCCAAAGTGGAAAAGTTCTTCCTGGACTCTAAGAAAAGCAGGCTGGAAGATGGAGAGCTCACTCTCATTGCTGGATAAAGAGTCGATTAGGGGAACCCAATTGGAATCAAAATTAGCTTTACCGTAGCGAAGCAGAGGCAGCAGGCGGTAACTGAGAAGGCAGCAGTGGGAGGCTTCTATTCCTGTCTGCCACAAGCTCCCCGTGACCTCAGGAAAGCTACCTCACCTCTGTGTCTCAGTTTCCCTCTCTCTGAATGGGATACCCTACCTTCCTCCAAAACAGTAAGTGTGCTGAGATCAGCTGGCCTTTGTCCACGACAGCTTTGAACTTGCTACGAAGAATTACACAGGTTGCCTGACCCCGCTCGCTTAGAAGTGAGTCTTTGAGAACATGTTCAGGAAAGTGATTTATGGCACAGCCACCCCACCCGCATTCGGCTCACGGTGAGAAGGAGCCTGCTGAGGGTGTCTAAGAGACCAAATATAAATTGAAACCACACCTGCCGAAAGCTGCTGGGCTGTCAGAAAACCCTGGTATGTTTAGTAGTCACTATTTTTGTAAAAGAATGTGACACCCCAAGGCCAAGTCCAAAGGGGAGAACGTGTGTGTGTGTGTGTGTGTGTGTGTGCATGCAAAGTGCAATCATGCAGATAGGTACCAGTTCCATTTGGGAAACTTAGTTTACCTTTCATTGCTTCAGGAAAACAAATAGTAACAGTCTCCAGTAGCTTCTTTGGGGTTACTGAAGAGCTAAGAATGAGTAAACAGCCATCTGTACCTTAGGTACTGAGAGATGGGAGGTTTGTGTGCACTTTCCATTCACCTGGCAGAATGGTAGGTTCCTGGAGCAGGAAGGACCTGTCTTCTGATGGTCTATTTGGTGTCCGCTCTTCTTCCTGTCCCACTCCCTCCTCACACGGGGTGTCTAGCGCAGGGCTTTGCACACAAGGGCTCACTCAGTGCTGATGTTCAGATGCTCGGTGCTCACAGCTGAAAGAGTTCCTGAACAATCTACAGAGAAAAGCCAACGAGCAACAGCCATTGCATTCTAAAACATGGGATCATAACTAAAATATTATGCAAGGCAGCAGCACACATTTAGATGGTTGTTTTAATAGCCCAAGCACAGTAAGTGTCCTTTTGTCTCTTTTTAAAAAATTTTAGTAGAATAAGCAGATTAGCTAACACTATGCCCTTCTACTTACATATACACTCGAAAGCAACCCAGGGCTCTTTATACACCTAAAAATCAAACCTCTTACTACTTAATGGTACAAGCCATGTACTATAGTTTAATCATTTTGCTACATGGTACCTAGTGTGTGGGACCTAAAGTTTTGGGGGGTTTGTTCAGTCATTTGTTTTGTTTTGTTTGCTTTTTTAAGACATGGTTCCTTCCTTTCAGTAGGTCACAATAGAGTAAGGGAGACAGATAGTTCAGACTGATATCTTCCACGTCCACAAAGTTGAGTAAGCATCCACTCCACGTGAGATACTAAGCTGGGCGCCATAGGACATGAAAATGCATTAGGCAAAGCCTCTTCTTTCAAGGACAGAACTCAGGGTGCCCATGAGAGGTTAAATTTAAATACTTGGTACACCACGTCTTTCCAAGGTATAAGATGTGGAAGCCAAGGCAGTGGATGGCATAACTACAAAATGAATAAAAGTAAAAGGCAATTTTTCCTGATGCCTAGATCCATGATCTTTGATGGGCATCCTAAAAGAGCCATGTGGCATAAACAGAGCACACAGGGCATCATAAAGTGTAACGGACAATTTGTGCAGATCTTTTACTTCTCAATGAAGAAACAACTTTCCTTGGGTCCTTTGTATTAGGAAATAGTTTAAGAGAGTAAAAAAAAGAAGAAGAAGGAAGGGCAGGAGAGAGGGGAAGAGGGAAGGGAACAAGGAAGAAAGAAGAAAGGAAAAAAACAAGCTAAAAGAAATCTTTCTGTTGTTTTGAAAACTGGATAGATTCTTTGAAAAAAATTCTATTGATTTTCAGAAGAAATGAAGTCACTGGGTCATCCCTTTGTTTATTTTGGAGCTATAATGGTTTCCTTCCTTGAGTCACAAGCTGCTTCCTCACATTAGAGCAGCCTCCCAGTCTCCAAACCCATTATTTATTCCTCTCTGTCCCTGAATTTTTGCCATAGGAGTTGCTTCTCAGCCCTAACCATTGCCTCTGCGCCTGTGTGATGGAATCAGTTTGAACTTGGAAACCTGGTTAAATTCGGAGGCTGTATGCGACATTCATCTAGTTTGAAATGTGCCTAAAAATTGGATGAGAAACTAGGTTCCTGGTTGAATGAGTTGAGGATTTCCACAGCACCAGAGACAAAACAGGCTGAGGGTAACAGGGAACTTCTCTAGCATGTTGCTAGAGGCAGAATGAGACCTGACATTTAGACTCTGAAGAACCATCACTGGCCCTAAAGAACAATCTGGAAGTGAGCACAGCAAGCTCTTCAAAGAAGCTTCTGTTAATAACGGCTGCTGCAGGGCCAGGCCCCGCCCCAGCTGCAGGCACTCAGTCAGCGCTTAGTTCTGACCCTGGTGCCCTGAGAGTTCATCCAGCAGTCTAGGTTAGGCAGGCTTAGTATTCCTAAAATGAAAATGCCTGTGTTACACTGACCCTGAAGGGAAAGGGGAGGCAAGAGAAGGAATGAAAAGGCAGAAGGACTCAGGCACAGGACTGAGCTCACTGGGCAAAACCCTGCAGATATCAAGAAGATATGATTTCATTCCCAAAGTCCAAGCCACTAACAAGTCCTGCTGAAATATACAGGAAGTCTGGAGGAAAAAGCTCCAGGAAGCGCTTTTATTGCCCAAATTGAATCCCTTAGCCATTCCAACTCCTCTTGCATTCTTGCCCTCAGAACATTAAGCTTTGCCGATTGGCATCTGAAGCATAGGAACTCATCAAAGCCTTGACAAATAGCCAAAGGCCATGCGTTAGTCTCTGGTGACAGTATGCTAGTGGTCACGAAGCCCAGAGTCCTAAAAGCCAAAGAATGTTTTTGGTTTCTTTGGAGATATTGATCTTGAATGATCAGAGGTCCTAAGGACAGAGGGGAAGACATCCCAATGTGTGTTTGGTGGCTGGAAAAATGTTCCCAAAATAATTCAAGCACCCAGTTGTTTTCCCACTGGGTTCCTTGTTTCACATGGCTTGGCAGGAGGCACAGTTGGGGCTCTCAGCTCCAACTGCCATCCCCTCTGTGTCACTTAATTCCTGTTAGCATCAAATCTATCCCTTTTAGTCATTTAGGAATCTCATAAAACTGTTTAATCACTCTTATTTTATAGAAATCTGACTTCAAATACCTATGAGAAGGTGGAACCAATACCACATTCAATTAGGTTTTTTGTATCTCCACAAATGAATACCATGAGTTCTAATCACGACAGGGAAACACAATCTTTATTTGGCCAGTTAACTGAGCAGATGCCAGGACACTGAAAAGAAAATAGCCAAGAGTGAAGCGGGGTTTAACTTCTTACCCCAGGTTCTACTTCCTTGACGTTGCATGATTCCTCTGCTTCTCATCACATGCACCCTGTCTTTTTCCACCATTGAAATTGCTCTTCAGCGTCTCCTCCACAATCCAATACCCCATGGGCAGCACTGAATTAGATATTCTCAAAGGACTTGCAGACATTGGCCCAGAGTCACCCAGAGCCTCCCTGGGTAAGGCAGTTGGGCTTCAAGCACTGCTGCTACCCTGCTTTTAATCCTGCCTCAAATCCTATGACACAAACCCTCTAACTCTTGCCCTCATGCTTATAATCATCGCAGGAATTTTCCCAGACTGCTGGGCAGAAGTGCCCCAGCTCAGAGCTGGGTATGGATGGTGGCTTTGTTCACAACACATTCTGAGTTCCCCATGACATTTCCAGGCAGAAGGATGGTTGGGCACATGCGTCCAAGGTGATGAAACAGCTGCTAGTAATGAGGGGATATGTAACAGACTCTCTCTGCTACTTGCTCTCTCCCCCATGTCACCATAACCAAGACAAAGTTTGGGCGAACTCCCCTGCAACACCCTGGCCCTTCCCAGTAAGTCGTAGGCCACAAAGATCCTAAAGATGGCAATCATGCCTCTGTCCCACACACTCCCTGCCCCCGTTGCTGTCCACAGCACTGTAATCTAATTCTCTCTAAAGAAGAAATCATACAAGCGAAGGAGAGAAAGAAGAAAAGATGGAAATGTCTTCTTAAAAATATCCAGATGTTGAGATATCCTAATCTAAAGATTTATAACCTCTAAGGATTAGAAGGAGCATAAAGATGTCTCCTCAAAGCACACCGCCCTTGTACTTACATTGCTTCTACCGTTTTCCTGCCAAGGAGTCCATATCCCACTTGTGATTGCTATGAAGAAGAGCTCAACACCCACCAAGGCCACCCCTTCCATGCTAATATGGTCCAGCATCTAAAAGGGGACAACCCTGACGACCAATCTCAGCTACTCTGCTGCCATTAAAATGCTGTCATCAGCATGCAGCTTGAGTGCCTTTTCTAAAGTACATCTCTTCTCCTTGTATTTCTAGAACAAATACAAGTGACTCTTGTTTTGATCTTAAATAATTGCAGTGGATTCTGGAGTCAAAAACATTGACTTTTTTCTTGGTCCTTCTCAATTGAGCTATGTGTGACTCTTTCCTTGTATCTCTCAAATCAGTCCCTAGTTCCTTAAAGTATTAGTAGCTGCCTCATGAACTCGTGAGAGCAAAATTAAGCATAAATATAAAGTGCATATCATGGTGTCTAGTACACAGAAAAACCTCTACCAATATTGGCTGTTATTAACTATTATCATTCATGTGCATTTCTCTTTTCATTCTACTCATATGAGCCTCTTTTGAGGATAGGGACAAATGAGTTTAAAAACTGGACCTGGCATTCTAAATGCAGTGCCCCTAAAAGATTTTCAGAGAGGGACTGGCCCTCCTCCTCCATGCAGCATTCCGTCCAAAATAGCTGTGCCCTTTCCCACTGGAAGATCACATTGCACACATGGGTCTCATTAGCTTCCCATTAGCACCATGACTATTTTGACATTTCTGTTCTTATCATTGCTCCTAGATGCTTAATATGCACTTTGAAGTATTTTCTTTAGAAACAAACAAAAACCTTCTTCACACAGGAATTGTATTGATTCAAGTCCTTCACTAGTATTTGCTACTCCTTCAATTTAGCATTGCCTACAAGTTGCAATGTACTTATTATATTTCTGTTCTCAGGTTTAAAAGGTGCCAATTGGGGTAAACGCCCATGAAAGCATATGTAAAAATATTTCATTAAAACACATGTGGGCAGTTAACTGGTTGCCCACTGAGTGCAGAGCAGTTTTTAGAAAACATGACTGAGACTCAACAAATATTGATTGACTCCTACTATGTGCAAGTTACTATGGCATGTTTCTTATGTGGAAAAATGTAATTTTATGGAAAAAACTGGTTATTAATTGAAATGTAAATCTGTATTAAATGGGTGAGATGCATAAGAACAGACACTTACCATAAAGGATCACCTGAAGTATTTCTCCATCCTTCATCAGCAACGGCTAATAACTGGCATTCCCCATGCTGAGCTCACAGCAGATATCAGTAACAGATCACGGTTCAGCCAAGACAAAGCCCTGGGATATCCCTCATCACACCTCCTTAGGCAACCTATATCAATCTATCAGAGCTCTTCTAGTCATGCATTTGGTCAACAAATATTCATTGAGCACCTACTATGTGCCAGCCATTGTAACAGGTGCTGGGCTACAGCAGCAAGCAACACAGAATATGGTCCCTGTCCTCCAGGAAGGTTAGCGTGATGAGGATGGCATTTAATACAAAAGCTTTTTCCATCCCTGACTTAGATGTGCTAGCATATCTTGTCTCTCCGAAGATTAAAGACAAGAGAGGGAAAACAAACACAACTACCCTTCCTGTCTATTAATGCAAGGTCTCCAGGACTTGAACTTCTGGGTCAGCAGACTGGAAAAGAAGGGTATTCTAGATTACATGCTAGAAAGAAGGTGTATTAGTAAAGATCTCTTTGGCTTCAAGTTAATAGAAAATCCAATATAAACTCATTTTAAATGGTAAAGAAGTTTATTGCCTCACTGCATCAGAGACTGAGTTATCCGCCAATATCCCATTATCATATCACCTGAGCATTTGGCCACTTCCAATAAAAATTTCTTTTTCCAGCCTCCCTCACACTAAGTTTTAGCCAACAAGTTATAAGCTGTAGAGTATTTGGCAGCTTCTAAGAATCCTCCTCAAGAGACAGATGACACAAACACTTCACCACCTTCTTTCTTATGCCTTCACCCTTCCAGCTGCCTGGAAACAGGTGCCATTATCTTGGACCTTAAGAACAAGAGCCATGCCATCTCCTAGGGATGGTGGAGTGATGATCTGGAAGAATCCTGGGCCCCTGAGGACTTCACAGAATGGAGCCACCACGCCAGCCCTGACCTGGGTTCCTACAGACTTTTACATGAGAAAGAATTAAGCAGCCATTTTCCTTAAGTCATTATTACTTTAGGTCTCCATGACTCACCACGAGGCTTGACCCTAATAATATACTCACCTTTGAGGGGTCCTACAGTAGGGTGGGCTGCAGGAATGGTGTGATCTAATGGCTCTGGCTCCCTTCCTCCGTGACACTCCTGGCCTCTGCTCTCCTCCATAAGCAAGACTCACCTCAGGCTGGTAATAATACAGGTGTGGTGGCTCTGGACCTTACATCCACACACGACGAGGAAGAGGGGGAAAGTAGCTTCCAGAAATTTTTCCTAAAAGAGAAAAAACGAACTTAGTAACAAGTCCCAACAAATCTCTCCTCTTGTATTGGGATCTGAATCAAATCCTGAAGCAACCATTGGCAAGTGGACAGAATTACCCTTGGCCCAAACAGAACCACACATAGAATGGGAGGTAGGAGCTGCTTCCTCTGGGCCTGGCGTGCAAGCTGGTGAAAGAGGGCAGGATGGCCAAGCAAAACTGAAATTGTGTTCAACAGGAGGAAAAGTCATAACCTGGTTACTTATTAGCATAAAAAACCACAGAAAACTTGGTGGCCTAAAAACAGCAACAAACGTATTTGGCTTATAAGTCTGCACTTTGGTCAGGGACAAACATCCCTGTTCCACATGGCATCGGCTGGTAAAGGGGCTCTTGAAGATCAGTAGGGGGTTCAGGCCTCTCTCTCTATCTCTCCATGGTCTCTCTCAATGGTCTCTCCAGCATGGTGGCTTCAGAGTCTTCAGACTTCTGACATGGCAGCCCAGGGCTCTGGAGGCACCTGTCCCAAGATAGAGAGAGTCAGGAGAGTGCTGTGTTTGTTGCCTTTCCTAACTTAGCTTCACTTCTACTGCATATACTCAGAGAAACAGGCACAAAGGCCCACCCAGGTTCAAAGGAAGGGAGCATAAATTCCATATCTTGATGGTTGAGTGGCTCTGGAGGAACATGTGACACTGGAATTATTGTTGCAACCTTTTTTAGACAATGAATTCTGCCACAAGAAGAATGGGAGCTTGATATGCCACCAATAATATCCACCACCAGGAGATAAGTCCTATATACACACATCCACCTGCTTGCTGTACATAGTGATCAGTGCTTTAAGACATAAGGTGCAACCACAGAAAAAGTGATAAGTGTGTGAGGTAATGCTTATGTTAATTAGCTTTATTTAGCCATTCCATAATGCGTACATATTTCAGAACATCACGTGCATTACAAATATATGCAATTTTTATTTGTTAATTGAAAATAATAATGATAAAATTAAAAAGACAGAGTGGAAAGTGCTACAGCAGTTCAAAAATGCAAGTGATTATATTGCTGATGGTAGGGGCATGCGGAAAAAACAGCATTTGTAGTGGGCCATGAAGAATGGAAAAGGTGTGTATACAGGGAAATACAGATAAGGGGTTCCAGGGAGTAACCAAGTAAGTAAATGTGGGGACACAAGAAAGTGCATGGAAAAGGGAATTCTAGATTAAGAGACCCAGCAAGCAAACCTAGAGGAGCAGGAGCCTAAGTCAGTTCAACCAATCACTAACATTTTCTACTCATTAAAGATTTATAATAACATTTTCCTAGGGTTCCCCTTTGAAAACTGTTGGCAAAATAAAATGAATAAGTAAATTGAATAACAGGTAAGCAGGTGATCAGACAGGCAGAGGGACAGACAGATGAGAGAAAGAGAGAGAGAAGTGAGGCACACCCATGGCAGGTGGCCTCTGTCGGAAGCTGCCAGCTTACATGATTGACCCAAATGGCTGACTACACTGACGTCATGGCACTCGGGCTGACTACCTGTCTTAGTCTAATTTATGTTGCTATAACAAAATTCCTGATCCTGGGTATGTAAAGGACAGAATTTAATTCTCACAGTTCTGGAAGCCGGGAAATCCAAGATCAAGGTGCCGGCTTCCAGTGAGGGCCTTCTTGCTGCACCCTCACATGGCAGAAGGTAGTAGAGGCAAGAAAGAGCGATCCCACTCCTGCAAGCCCATTTTATATTGGCATTAATCCCTTCATGAGGGTTCCGCCCTTGTGACCTCCCAAAAGGCCCCACCTCCAACACTGTTGCATTGGAGATGGAGTTTCCAAGACATGAATGCTGGGGGATTCATTTAGACCACAGCACTTCCTATAAATGAATGGGTTGATTTCAAACTACCAGGGATTCTCAGCCTATTTTGTATTGAAAATAATCATATTTCTTGGCAACCTAGATAAGGAGGATTGAGGTCCAGAAGTGACCTGCTCCTACCCAGGGACTCTGGCCACCCCAAGAGCTGAGAAGATCAATGTCCCACCACACCTGTAAACTGGTTTAGATTACAGTTTGTGCCAGCCTCCGTTGCACACTGAAATCCCCTGGAGAACTTTTACAGAATTACTGATGCTGAGGTCTCACCTGATACAGGACTTTCTGAATATTTGCTTCCCAATTTTTGAATACATCGCTCTACAATCTGATCATCAGGAACCCTCCAACACTGACTCTTAGAGAATGAAGTCTTGAAGGCTTAATACCTCAGATTCCCCCCGGAACAATTGGCGTTTCTAGCGTGTAATAGTATTTAATCATTTTTCTACAGGGCAACAGGAAAAACTCAGTGATGGAAGAGAAAAAGCTGGCTCTTACGTCTGTGTTATGCTAAACTTCCAACTATATAGAGGTATCTGGTTGATTTTTTTTTTTTAATTTCCAATCCAGATGTGTGATTTCATTTAGACTCCTAGGACAAAACTCTTTGCTTCTGGCATTCCTACTAGGAGGAGGAGACATCTTTGTTATTAGACATTGAAAAATTTGAGCATAAAAAACCCAGGCAGAGAGAGCTCTTTCTGCCTCAAATCTACCTCCAAATCAGTCTCTGCCTGTGACAAAACAGCCGAAAAATACTGCCTTGACATGTGATTGTCACTGAGTCTACAGTGGACGTTCCAACAGAGGAGTCGGAGATAACGGGCTCATGGGAACCTTCCTATCACAGATTATACTCTTTAATTCATCAGTACAATCATATCAGGAGTTAAGAAATGCTTTCTAGAGCTTTAAGGTGACACTGTCATACAACCAAGTATATGTCAACCTCGCTGAAATGCACACTATGTGGAATAACTGCTTTTAATTCTAGAATGAGAATGGGAAATACTGTACCTTTGAAATGAGATTGGTTTCAGAATAACATTACACAGTTACCTTACATAGCACTTGATGGGTGCTAAAGGACCATATGAATGGAAATTATATATTCATGGAATTCCACTTTGTGAGATTTGGGACTTCCCCTCAAACCCTAGTTTGAGATTATTTTCCTTCCCTACCTGAAGTGATTATAGAATAGATCTTTGTGGGAATTCAAAAAACTTTATCTAAAACATTTTGGGGGCATTTTAAAGCCCTATACACAGAAGTATGTGAAAACACAAAATGCTATAAGTCTCAGCAGTTTTAGTGCCATCAAAAGTTGATGAAGTTAATCAACTTTTGCTTGTCTCATGGTAAATCTTTTTGAAAAGTTTGTGCATAAGTAACAAAGAGTTACTTTTTAAGATACACAAAGGGCCATAAACTAATTGTGGCGTCCATTGAAAAGGATATAAAATGAGGAGGAATCAGGATTTTGTGTGTTTTGCATATTTTCATTTGTATTCAGTTTCCTACTCTGGGTTTTTTCTTTACAAATGCCCCCGTAATTACCACTCTGAAGTCTGCTGACTGTACCTCTTGATCATACTTATCATATTCTGCACATTATGGAAAAAAGGTAAGTTTCATAAATGTGTGCTTTGCTAACTGTAGATATTTATTACTCTGCCAGTTATCTATTTTTGTAACCACCTGTGGTCTATCATTTATTTTAATTCACATTTCTTATTAATTATTTTAATAGGGAGGGAGACAGATAGATTAGAAGCTTACTTTGTACTATTTTAGCCCATTTGTGAATGCAAAAACTACACTGTTGCCTTGCTATAAACCACCCTACTATAATGTGGAGGAAATATCTGTTTGAAAATCCCCCCTAGGAGATAGAGCTGAGCTAAACTTCCGTTTTTTCTTTTAACCGTGAGCCTGCCCCATGGCATCGATCTGAGAACGGTGCTGTGGTGAGGTGTACAAAGGGGAACTTCAGTGTTTCCACGAGTTCTTATCGGGTACGCTGCTCCCTTACACGTGTACTGCACTTGTTTACAGTCTGTAGGTGGACATATAATTTAAAAGCTTGGTTTAATAAACATTCAAATGTCCCCCTCCTGAGAAAAGAAATGCTTTCTAGGTCAGATCAGCCACCAACCAATCGCGCATTCTCCATAGCGGCTTCAGTCAGGGATGTCCAAATCAGGACTGAGTGGATCAGAAAGAAAGTCTCAGAGCTGGGTGATTTGGAGACTTACGGAAACAAGGCAGGGAAGTCACAAGGGAAGAAGCGTAAAGTACATTCAGAAAGCAGAGGTCACCGTAATCCTTGAGTCTGGGCGGATCTAGTTCCTAAATGGATGCTGACAATTCTTGACTTCCCTGGGCCGAGTATGAGCACGCATCGCGCGTTTCCTACAACAGGCTGTCAGTCCTGTGACCCTGCGGCGAGAGGCCCTGGTGCGCTGTGCAGAGCCAGGCGCAGGCATCACCCAGCAGGGGGTCATCTCTTGCAGACGCTGATTCTGACCATCTGACCCCATAGCTCAGCCTTCCTCATCACGAGGAGACTCCTGCATCCAGCAAGCAGCCCCGCTGCCTCCAGCTAGGGATTGCCGGTGTCTAGAAAGCGCTGCCCCTCCGGGCGATTGTTCATCTGCCCAAGGTTCGCACTTCTGCCTGTGCCCCTAAAGTCAGTATTGTTCTATCCCTCCCCTGAGCTCCAGTTCTTTCATCAGTGCTCTCCCCTCCATTGTCATGCCTGTGTCTTCCCAGTTCTCCTCTGTTGCACATACTGTCTCTGCCTGGGTCACACAAGCCACAAAAGCTTGGGCTCTTTTCCCTCTCCGCAGAGCCTCCACCCTAGGCAGGAACTCCCTCCAAGCCCACTCGTCCCTGGCAGGAGACAGTGAACCCTGTGGCGGCAGCCAGACCGTCGGACGCTGGGTTTAGCAGGAAGTGGCTCCAGGTGCCGACCCCGCACACGGCGAACCAGAGGGAAGTGGCGCCGTGCAGGTGAACAGGTATAAAACGAAAAGCTCCCTCAGTGGGGAATATGAACTGACCGCTGAATCACACCCTCTCCTGCCTGCACATCCTGCCCGGAATCACAAAGCCCACTTCGTTATTCACACCCACCGTGAGCTGTGGTCACAGCTGCTGGCCCCACGAGACCTCCGGCTCCTCAGCATCTCTGCAGAAGCGTCCCGTAGGACCTCATGCCACGGCCAGGTCACAGGCGAGGTCTGAGAGTGTTGGTGACGTACCCACAACTAATGGTGCATGACTGTCTATTGTTTTATACAAAACAAGGGGAACAAAACAGCAAATTCAAACAGCAATATAGTTTGGCTTCGATATTAAGCTAAAGGGCAACACAGGACAGAGCAAAGCGTATGGTCTTTTAAGTCTTAAGGTAGGAAATCAAATTCTGGCCTTAAAGCATGAACTTATCATTGAACCACCCTGAGTCTCTGTTCCGTGCTCTATAAATAGAACGATTAAAATAATGTCCAGTTAGGAAGTCAATGGTGAGTCGGATAATGGCAAAAACAACTTGGGCTTTGGAGTCAGGCAGCCTTGCTTTTCAAAAGCTGCAACTGACACTAAGTCCAGACCAGCAATCCTTCTCTCACTGACACAATTTTCCCCCAAAATAAGCCTTGACCTCTCTGATGCCCCGTGCCTGGATCTCTTAAAATATCCTCCGAAGCCCTGGCCGGCCAGCCTGCAGGCAAGTGAGAGGCGGAGTGGTGAGTGAGGGACTGCCACAGAGAGGCAGCCTCACTGCCCCTGCTGAAACAGCCCCGGCGCATCTCTTGCAGGAGCAGAAGACAACTCCAGAGCAAGTGCCATGTGTCAGCCAGAATCCACAAGCGCAGACAGGACATCGCTTCTCCTCACTGGGCTCCAGGGAGCCCTGCCGTGTGCGACTCAGAGCCTCCCCGCCCCACCAGGAGGTTCCAGTTTTCCCAATGAATCTCAGCCAGCTGTTATTGTTGGCAGGTGAATAAGCAACAGGTATTTCTCCTTTTTGACACCTGAAATACAAAAGGGATCCCGTCATTTTGGGAGGTGGTGTGGGTTACTGGCCACTGATGGAGTCAGCCACTGTGGGGTGACTCAGCAGTGAGGCTCAGGAGGAAGGGGGCCTTCTGCAGCCTGTCACTTGGGCTATAAGCCGTTGCAGTCAGATTCCCTGCTTCAGATCCGGGCTTAGTCATTTTCTAGCTGTATCTTGGACAAATCATTGAAACTCCAGGCTTCTTATATGTAAGATGTGGTTTTATCATTGTTAAACTTTGCCACTAACTCACAGTTAACACAATAGTTGGAGCAATTTGGTTCCAATAAGAAGCCAGTCTGAGGGCCAGCATGTCACGGTGCAGAGCACATGGGCTTTGGAAACATACGACAAGGACAGGCTCTCAGGCACACTGAGCCTCAGTTTCCTCGTCTATTAAATGGCCAACGGTGAGTGAGGGTAAATCAGGCAGGCGTGGGGTCACAGCCAGTTCTCGCACTTAGCAGAGTGCTCCTTACTGGGTTCCAGGGAGCCCTGCCATCTGCGACTCAGAGCCTCCCCACCCCACCAGAAGGTGCCAGTTTTCCCGGATGAATCTCAGCCAGTTGCTACTGTTGGCAGTGAGACTAAATGTGACTTTAGGCAAGTCATTTAGCCTCACTAAGCCTCAGTTTCCTTCACTGTACAGAGAGACTAATATTACCTATTTTTGTACGTGATTGTGATTTTTAATGGAATAATGGATGCATATAAAGAATCTTCTAGAGAGATACCTAGCATATAGGAGGCATTTAATAAATGGTAACTATTATTATTATCATTATATGTACATATGCCTTGTAATTATATGAAAGGCTACACACATATCAGTTATTATTAATTTCTCTTGTTCCCCACAATGCCTAAGGATGCAAACACAGTAAAGTACCTGAAATTATTACCTTAGGAAAGTAAGTAAATTAGCCTGTGATCAGAACACAATAATTCAAATAAGCATATTTGGATAGTCAAGAGCTTGAGAAAAGAGTCTGGCTTCTTGGGCTACATCCCTGCTGTGTGACCTCAGACAAGTCACTTAACCTCTCTGTGCTTCAGTTCTGTTATCTCTAAAATGGGATGATAATTGCAACTATCTCATATGGCTATTATGAGAATTAAATAACTTTAATAAATTGAAACATGGGAAGTCCTTAGAAAGTGTCTAACTCATAGTAAATGCTGAGTAAGTGTTGACTGTTTCATTTTTGTGTGCCAGCGGCTACGCCAACCCAATTCTTCACACATCTTCACAGATCAGTTTACCAGCCTAATGTTTCTCCTGAAGAGCTCACAAACTAGAAAGAAAATAAACACTACACAGCCAGCTTTTGGGTCACCCCAAATGGTGCATTGTGCGAATTCGAAAAAGCTGCCCCTTTCTCAAGATACTTTACTGCCGTCTGCCAAAATTTTTCAGAAAAAATATACAATAGTTATTCATGTGGGTGACACCCCACCAGGCTTGTGCAGTAAGCAGCCTTAACAGCCACACACGGGGAACTTGTATAACTGTGCCTAAAGCACGTGGGCATGTGGTAAGCTCACATTTTATTAGTAACAGGATGAAGAACCAAGGGAAAGAGGAAGCGCTGGGAAAGAATGAGGGAAACTTTGTGGAGAAAGGGACATTTAAATTGGGCCTTGAAGGATTCGTAGAAATTTTCCAGGTGGAATTGAGGGGGGAAAGGTGAGAGTGAACAGAGAAATCCAAGCAGAGGGAACGAAGTAGGCCAAGTTCAGAAGCATAAGCATGTCTGCAAAAGAGAGAGGAGTCTGGCCTGTGCACAGAGGAGGGCAGCAGGTGGGGCTGGGGAGGGAGGGTGGGAAAGCACCAAGGAATTTGCATTTGGGGAATTATCTCTGAAAAGGTACCTGCCTCTGAGCACCTGCCGCAGAACCACCTGAAGACATGTTAAAATGCAGATTCTTTGAACCTCACTCCAGACCTCCTGGAGAGAAAGCCTGGGGATATACTTTTTTTTTTTTTTTTTTTTTAGTAGAGAAGGGGTCTTGCTCTTGCTTAGGCTGGTTTCGAACTCCTGAGCTCAAACCATCCACCCACCTTGGCCTCCCAGAGTATTAGGACTACAGGCGTGAGCCACCGCACCCAGCCCGGAATATACATTTTTTTTTTTTTTTTTTTGAGACAGAGTCTCACTCTGTTGCCCAGGTTAGAGTGCTGTGGCGTCAGCCTAGCTCACAGCAACCTCAAACTCCTGGGCTCAGGCGATCCTCCTGCCTCAGCCTCCCGAGTAGCTGGGACTACAGGCATGTACCACCATGCCTGGCTAATTTTTCTATATATATTTTTAGTTGGCCAATTGATTTATTTCTATTTATAGTAAAGACGGGGTCCCACTCTTGCTCAGGCTAGTTTCAAACTCCTGACCTTGAGCCATCCGCCCACCTAAGCCTCCCAGAGTGTTAGGATTACAGGCATGAGCCACCACGCCCAGCCCAGAATATACATTTTTAATAAGCATCTCAAACAACTCTTGTGTTCAGTAAAGTTTGAAAACCACTATTGTAGGGAGCAGAGAGCCATCCCAAGTTCTGAAATAGAGAAAGACCCCACAATAAGTTAGTTTAAGCTGGTGCTTTCCAGCTTAAAAATGGGTGGTTTACATGACAGGAGGTGGCTCAGGTGAAGTCAGTGAGTCCATCTTAACATCATGGGAACAATGTGTAAACACCAGGACCCCAGAGTTTGGAAGGCAGTGACCAACTGTAGAAGGTAAGAAAGAGAAATGAAAGTAGAAACAACATACCTGTTCATCAAAGCCAGAAGGGCTAAGTTAACTACTGTGTGTACATCACACCAAGGAAAATGCACAGCAGTTAAAAAGAATGAAATGAATACACACACACACACACACACACACACACATAAATATCCAGGAAATATTGTTGATTGAAAAAACAAGTGGCAAAATAAAACACATGTATAATCTTCCTTTTTGTAAAATAAACACACGTACATGCACACAAAGTGATGTCCCATACCCACTACAGGTGCACATACATGTATATAAATACACAGAAAATGTTCTGGGAAGGGTCCTCAATGCACTGATAATAACAGTGACCTCTGAGAATGGGTTAGGTCTGGGAAGAATGGTCAAAGCAGCCTCAGACTCATCATATCTTTCCATTTTTATAGGAGAATGTATTCAGGTATTACTGTATAATTAAAATTTAACTTTAAGACAAGATCACAGATTAAAACAGGGCTGGCTCTGAAAACAGACTTAGCCCTCTTCCCAATTTTGCTCCCAAAGAGGCATTGACCAAGCACCTCCATGTGTCTCCACTTAACCAAGTCAAAGGTGGACACCAGACAGGACTAAACCAAGGCCTCTGCCGCCCAATAAACCAGAGGCCAGCCAAAGCTGCTCATCTGAATAAATACACAAAATAGAGGATTCTGAAGTGTACCATCCCATTCGACACAGGATTTTCTTTGTAACCAGCATGAAACAGTCTTCATTTACTGAGGTTCCGTTGTTGCCGAGCAACCGAGCAGGAAGGATTTTCATTGCAGCAGAAGCTTTAGGCTTTGGAAAACGGAGTGTGTGACCACTCCACCGAGAAAATAAAGAGCGAAAAGCCCAAGTGTGCATTTTTTTCTTCATATGTTTTAAGTTCTCTCTCTAGTATCATGGAACTGGAAAGATATTCTGCTAGGAATAGTTCCTGCAGAAGCAGGTCTTCCACTGGGATTTGCACCAAGGGATATAGCAGCATAAATAGTGAAGTAACACTTAATTTTCTCTGTGCAGCCATTGTTAACTCATGCAATACCCCTTCCAAATGCCTGTAGTCAACCGAAGAAAACCTGTTGAAGTCACACACAAGAAACTGCCTAGAAGCCAAACTTTGTTGTTAAATTGAATTAAGTGTTTTATGTGTCGCATTTCAAAAAATAAACTGCATGACACATTTACCAGACCAGGAACTGCAGAAACACTTAAGGTTTTGCCCTCTCCCATTTGAAACTGATGCATGTTTTGATTCTAAAGCAGTGTGTTTTCCATTTCCAGAGATCACAGAATGCATAATTTAAGATGAGTATGGGTTATTATAAAATGGGTCAAGTAATGCTCTCTGGTCAGTAATACCCAAGGCAGAGTGGTAATGCCCAATAAGCCCCCAGAGGGGACGCGTTACTTGGCAAATTGTTATCTGTAGTGACTCAGCATGTCACTCTTTGCTCTTAGAATTGTCAGCATTGCTCCATTTCCTCCTTTTACTCCTCTGCACATCACTTACGGCAAAACTGAACGAAATAAATCTTTAAACAGGAAGGCATCCTGTGTTCTCCATTTTAAGTGCTCTTAGTCCATATTTAATATGGATTTTCTAAATAAATATCAAGCTTCCAAATACTTATGAAATACAGTACAATACATGCAAACACATTTGACCAGATGGTGCACTAGTGATCAAAACAGGCAACAAGGGAATTTAAATATTCAGGGTTGGGATTGAGATACAGAAGAGTTAAATTCTTTTAAAGCAAGATCCACTAAGCTGATGAGACTGTGGACTTGCACTTAGTAAAAGATTTGAATCAAGAGTTAATTCATATATGAAGAAGTTCCAGGTCAATTTGGGCCACTGGATACAAAGATGGTTTACAAACAGAGCTTCCCTAAGAGGGAAGGTGAATTTCTCCATTCAAGGGTCCATGGAAGTTGTGATCTTCCTTTCAAAAGGCAATTCCTTAGTAAATAAGCTATAAAGAGGGAATAGTATGGCTAGAGAGAAGGGAGATATGGAGATATCCTTTGCTCTAACTTTGATTATGTTATATGGGAATATGTTGATAAACATTTATTAATTTAGGTAATAACTATTATAGCACATCTATTTTGTAAGTGCTGAAGATGCAAGTGTGTATTAAACACAACTCCTATCCTTGAGGATTTTATGATCTAGCAAGAGAAAAAGACACAACTAAACAATGGAATGCTATGGTAGAAGTAGGCAGAGCTTGCTGTGAGAGCTCAGAGGACAGAGTCCTAAACCCATCTTGGGGACCTGGGAAGACATCTCAAAGGAAATGCCATCTAAGCAGACAACTGAAGAACAGTGTATCAGGAATGCTTTCAGCTGCAAGTAACAGAAAATCTAACTTACAGCAACTTTAACACATGTAAGAAGTCTGGAGATAAGTAGCTGCTACAGTTGGTGAGAGGATGACAGTGTGTTGCAGGCTGTCTTGTGCCCCTCTTGATCTTTCTCTCATGTTTGTTGCCACATGATGGGGAAAGTCTACCCCGACTCCAGGCATCACACCAAGAAGGAATAGGGAAGACCTGAGCCAACTACACCTGCCCCACTTTCATCAGGTTAATAAAAATCTTTCCCAGAAGCACCTCCTATGAATTTATTGATATAATCCGTAGACCATAACAGGTTCCATGACCGTCCTTAGCAACTAAGGACACTGGAGGGTTTGAACATTATGTAATTCAACCTCTATAATGGAAGAAAGCAAGGGGAGAGAGTGATTTTAAGCAACCATCAACAATGTCTGCCAGATAAATAGGTCTTAGGAAAAAGGTGTAGGTATTCCAGGCTAAAAGAGCAACGTGTGCAAAGGTCTGAAAATCGCAGATAGTATAACACAATAAATAAACAAATGGGAAATAAATGTATTTCAGGGTAGTTAAAGGTAAGGTGCAAGTAGAGGCTGCAATGTGGAATGGGGCCAGAGAGACAATATTCTGGACTTTATCTTGAGAGACAAAGATATGGAGAGACAGTTAAGTTTTAAAGCAGGAAAATCCATAATTACGTGTTTGGGTTTTTTAAGTGTATTATTTACAAAGAGTTCATCTCCAAGTTGAAACTGTGATATACAATAAAATATATGTATTGGTTCATGTAAAAATCCAGAGATAGAATAAACTTGGGCACAGCTTCATCTGAGTTCAAACTCAGTTTCCCTGTGATTCCTCTGGTTCTATAATACCTTGAGCTGTCAATTGTCTTCCTCTCAGGCTGCCTTCCCTCGAGGACTCAAGAGGAGCCATCAGGAGCATCCGTAGCTATGTGCAAGCTCACTCAAACATGGGAGCAAGAGGTGACTCGCTCTTCCCATAGCCAAAGGTTTGAGGTTTGCTTATCACATCTACCTAAGACCTTCACAGCAACACTTATTAGTGTTTGACCGAGTAACTGGACACAATGGCCTGGTCAAGTTGACACATAAAACTGAGCATCACACCTGCAACGGGAAAGAGTAACTAACACACCTTTCTCTAAAACCAAGATTCTTTTTTTGTCCCTCACGTTGGAAAGGGCTAGAAAAGCCACGTTATTCACCATAAGCAACCTGAAAGGCTTTTCCCTTAATGAACCATCTCCTTATGTGAGTACAGCGTGAGGCCAAGGAAGAAAGAAAAGGACTGGATCTAGCCTTTCAAGGGGAAGATTTAATGCAGAACAAGACAGAGGCTATCAGATCAGAGAAAGTCTACTTACGGCCAGAGATATTCTATTTCCACACATCAGGTTAGTAGAGATCTGTTCAAATATTAACACTCATTCTACAGGTAGGAATGTAAAATAGGAAACTTTTTACAAAAACCAACTTGACAGTATATATTGAAAACTTTTGGACTGGTTCATACCACTTTAACCTGTCAAATACTCCTAGGTCTCTGTTTTAAAGAAATAATCAGAGATTTAAAAAAAAAAGATGTGAGCAACGATGTTTATCTCCACATTATTTATACTACCAAAATATGTAAGTATCCTAAATATTCAAAAATTTTGGTCTACTGGAAGACTAAATACTATGCAACCATTAGAAATTATGTTTTCAAGTAACATTTCACAAAATTAAAAAATATTCATCACATATTCAGTGAAAATGAGAATACAAAACTGCAAATGAAATGTGACTCAAATTTTACAAATAAAATTAACAGAAATAAAATATTTTAAAACCCTGATGAAAAAAAAAAAACCCTGATGAGACCTCAGGATTGTATATTCACAGGTAATTTTAATTTTCTTCTTCATTTCTGCCTCTATTTTTCATATTTTTAGTAATGAGTAAAATAGTAGCTAGTGTCTATGAAGCTGTGTGTTTTTACATTATCTTGGTTTGTTCTCGCAGCAGTCCTAATAGTGGTGACTATTGTATTTTAATAATACTCATTTTACAGATAAGAGAAATTGATAACATCCCATATCACACAGCTGATGTGTGCCTGGACCAGAATTTGAACTTAGGTTTGTCTGACTGTGGAGTGCACACTTTCTAATATTTTTATAATCAGAGAAATTAAGGAGTGTTTTGATGACTGATATATGAACTGCTTAGCATTGTTTGGGCTATTTGTGAATGGGTAAGTCAAAGTGAATATATATATATATCTTACTTTAAGATATATATATCTTACTTTACATCAAACAGGCTGGGTCAGAACAAATGATAGTAATTACCCAGACACCAAGCCCAAAACAAGACTGGATAAAAATGTTTCAGCTAGGATTTATAGTGATTATGGATACGCTGGGTCAGTCCTAAAGCCTCAGGGAAAGCCATGAGACATTTAACACACTTGAAGATTTTGTGGTGCAAACCTAAAAGTCAGGAGGCTCATGAGATTTTCTGATAGAAAAGATGTGAGTGGAAATAGCCTCACTGGGGTCAGGAGTAGAGACATAAGAAAAAGCTTTTAACGTGGAGTATCAGAAACACAGGCAATTCCTGGCTCCCTGGGTCTCTCTTACCAGCTAAGTCTCCATAGGGAAACTAGTTATTTTCTCTGTCCATCAGTTTTTCCATTTGCAGAAAGGGAATAGTCACACCTTGTCCTACCTGTTTGGACTGCTATAACAAAATATCATAGATTGGGCGGCGTATAAAAACAGAAATGTATTTCTCACAGTTCTGGAGGCTGGGAAGTCCAAGATCAAGGCATCAATAGATTTGGTATCTGGGGAGGGCTCACTTCCTGATTTATAGACAGCACCTTCTTACTGAGTCCTCACTTGGAAAGAACAAGCAAGCTCCCGGGTCTCTTTTATAAGGGCACTAGTCGTATTCACAAGGGCTCTGCCTTCATGACCTAATTGCCTCCCAAAAGTCACCACCTCCTAATACCATCATTTTTGGAATTAGGATTTCACCACATGAGTTTGGCAGGGCACACAAACATTCAGACCATAGCACACTCCATAGAGGTTTTTTTTTTTTTTTTTTTTTGAGGTTTGAATGAGATAATCTTTATAATACATTTAGCATTGTGCCTGACACATAGGATATCAATTAATTTTAGCTATCATAATTATTCCCTTAATGCTCTAGTTGTCAGTCAGAATGTATCACCAGTCAACTTTTGGTTACATTATTGAACCTTTCATTTAAGGGACTAATAAGCAGATTTGTAATGTTTGAGGATTTCTGTGGTGTAAATATTCCTACAGCGGCTGATTTCAAGCTACCAAAGATTTAACAACTGACTCTCAAAATTCCTGAATATTTAATAAATCAGCTCCCACAACATGGTACAAGCCTGCTCAAGACGCCCCTGGAAATATCATCTTGCTTCCTCCACCAAGGGTTTCCCCTACCAAACATTCATGACCCATACTTGCTACATAATTTGCTGACCATGATTAAAATAAAATATGAGCATCTTGTTGAAAAATTACTAAGAATTTTAAGGTGGTGACTGTGAGCATTAAACCAAATTCAGGCCCGCCCTGAGCACAAGAACTATGCCATTACACAACTTGCACACCCATGAAGGTGCCCTTGTTCATGACCTTTCTAATGCTCTAACTCAGCTGACTTCAAACCACTAAGTCTTTTAAGTGCTATAGGCTACGGATAGTTCTAAGGGATTCAACTTCCATATCTCAACTTCCAGTTTTCTAAAATTAATTTGCCAGAGAAGTCCCCTGTGGTAGTAGAAGTCATCCTTTCCCAACTTTCACAATCATTTTTCTGCTCATTTCACAACAAAGGCTCACCTCTTACCCATCCAGAATCTTACCATAGTATGTAACCCAAAGGTGTTAAAATAAAGGAACAATTAGGCAAGGTGCCATAAATATACACCCAGAGTCAACTCATTAAAAGTCATATTTCTAAAGAATATTTGCTTCTCTGTTTTATGAAATTTTTAAATTTATCAAATTATTTGCATTGTTTTAATTTAACTGCAATATCTAAACTGATAAAACAATATGAAAGATCTTTTCTAACATAGTCTCTTTTGTTCATAGGAACAACATACACATATGTTGCAGAGAAATATAATAGGATGATCAGTAGAAAACTTTCAAGTATAAAAGTATATGACATTAAGATAAAATCCTAAGAGAAAGAAAAAAAATAAAAGCTCTAGGAGGGAAAGGAATGATGTAAAGTTTTTGACTGTTACAGAAGCTGTTCATTCATCTTTTTAAATGGGTCATGATTTCATTGGATTCTATTCCACTGGATTCATTAAAATGAGTGATATATCAGTTTCAGTTTTAATTGTCAGTATTTATAAAATACTAGTAACTACTTAGAATTATGATAAAAATATTAGATGATTATTTTTTAAATGTTCAAAATTCAGTTAGTAGATATGCAAGCAAAATGTCAAAGACTGATGCTCAAATTGAAAAACTGTGATGCAGGAGATGTAAAGGGAATTTGCTGCAATATAGAGAAGCCCATAAGCAGGGCATCCATCAACTATCTGTGAATAACACGCGTCAAAGTGATCTCTATTCAGTGCAAGGTCACACTTAACAAAGTTTCAAGAGATGAAGAAGGGCACAAAGGCACCAGGACCTTCCAGTGAATGGTAGTCTCAGCCACTGCAGAATTTCCAAGTATCCATCAGCTAACATACTTCTTCCCATATTTCTCCAAGAAAGATTGTCCTCATTCAAGGTTTCCAAGACTTTAGCTTTTAGCCTATCATCTTCATAAATTTTTCTCTGAGTGATGCTATCAGGATGATTATTTACTTAATATTGTCTCAAAAGTCAACTCATTTTTAAAATTTAAAATTTACATGAAGGAATTGTATCCCTAAAACATGTTTGATGTGCTAATTATACTTTTTCTAATAATACTAAAATAATAAAACTTTTAAAGTAAAAAAGGTCCCCACTATGCTAATTAAACTCATTCTGTGCACCTACTGCCGAACCTATCAGGCAACACCATTCTGATGGAACCTGCTGGTGGGCTGAGCCTTTGATCTTCCAAAAACTGGCGGACATAAACATTTTATTACTTAGGAAAGAATTAGGCTATCTCTCCAACCTGAAGTGGTTAAGTCTGTCTCCAGGCTCAGAGAATATATCTGGGTAAAGGAAATGCCCCACAGTGACCAACACTGTCATTTTTTTCTCTCTCAACAAAGAAGTGAAACTATGTCGTTCATAAGCTTCACATAATGCATTTCATTTGCCATCATGCCTGGGCAAATGATCTGTTATAAAACTATTGGGCCTCTTATACCCAAAGCCAGCTGAACTTCAATGACATCAGAACAAAGAATGAAAAAAGCTTCTAAACATTTCTTTATATATTTGGGTTGACTCAATCAATTTAAAAAAAAATTGCATATAGCCAAAAGTTTGGCCATGGCTTTAGGCTTTCACAATTAAAAAAAAGGGGGGGGGAAGAAAAAGACAGAGATAAAGAAGGTAATAAATAAATAGGAAATGGCCAGCCTGAGCAAGAGCAAGACTCATCTCTACTAAAACCAGAAAACATTAGCCGGGCATCACAGTGTGTGCCTGTAGTCCCAGCTACTTGGAAGGCTGAGGCATGAGGATCGCCTAAGCACAGGAGTTTGAGGTTGCTGTGAGCTAGGCTGACACACAGCACTCTAGCCCCGGCAACAGAGCAAGACTCTGTCTCAAATAAATAAACAAATAGGAAATGAGAGATATGCTAGATTTTATGACTCTGTGGAAAACTTACTAGCAATTATTTGGTCTAGATAGTTAATTCTTTACCTAGGTCTTTCCTTCCCATTTACTACTACACCCTCCAAATATCTTGTCAAAAAAAATTAGGGACAGTTTACTAAATAAATAAATGTGTGTGTAGATAAATAGATAGAGATTGATAGATCAAAAAGACACACATAGTAAGTAAATAAATCTTGCAAATGGGGAAATGAAGGTGGTGAAAATAAAAGAAAGCCAGAATTTAATTCAATACTTTTAATACATCTCATTAGATGCCCTACACGTTATTAAATAGAAATAGGCTGTGACGTTGGTTCCAGCAGCCCAGCAGCCAATACAGAAGAGAAAAACCCAATCAGGGAATACATATCAGTGCCATAGAGGGGTGGTCCCCACCCATCCTCCATCTGTTAGGGACCTGGCCACAGAGCTCTGTCCTCCGCCCCCCTCCATGGAGAAATTATCTTTCATGAAACTCAGGAATGGGGAGGGGACCACAGCAGGAGGTGAGCAGCAAGACAGAGGGTGAAGGCTTCACCTGTGTTTACAGCTGCTCCCCATTGCTCGAATCACCCCCTGAGCTCTGCACCTCCCAACCCCTGGCCATGGAAAAATTGTCTTCCATGAAACCAGTCCCTGGTGACAAAAAGGTTGGGGACTGCTGCCATAGAGGACCTTGGATTCAGAAGAGACTCTATTTGAATCCCAGCTCTAACCAGCTGTGTGGCCTTGAGTGCAAGTCATTGAGCCTTCTAAGTCTCAGTTTCCTCTTCCATAAAGTGGTAATGGTGATACCTAGCTCACAGAGTTGTGAACTACACAAGTTGAGTCTCCAGCAGAACACCTGGCATTTAGCAAATGTTTAATATGAGTAATCGGTTAAACAGCTCACACTATCCATAGAATAAAAGCTAAAACCAGTTGCTCAGGACCAGCTAGGAAATATTTGGGTAACCTCCCAATACCAGCAGAACTTCAATGAAAATCAAGCAAAGAGAGGATAAAGATCCTCCCCACTTTCTTTAGCAATACTGGAGTTCTGAATCAAATACTGCAAAAAATAAAATAATTTACACATGGCCAGAAGTTTGGCAGTGGTTTCAGGATTCGACATAGAGCATTTGGGTTTGGTTGTGTGTGTGTATGTGTGTGTGTGTGCGCACATAGACGTGTTATGCTAGTGTTTTAATTTAGTAATCCCTAGACTAAAAGTAATTCACCTCTTCACAGAGTTCCCCAGGTGGCTTCAACATTGACCTTCCTTTTTCCATATTCTTTAAAAATAATGTGGACTCCCTGGCTCTGCATTCCTCTCCGCATCTTCCCATACATCGATGTGCTTTCTCTGGCAGAGAAGGCAGGTGGGTCCATTGCACAAGATTAGCATAATTTTAATGAATCAACCAGGACAAGTGCTGGACTCACTAACTAGATGGCAGATTTCCCCACTCGATCTCCCAGGGGATTTCAGACCATGCACACCCGGCCCACTTTGGCTCAGCCATGTCCTTGAGCTCCAGATCTACCAGGACTCCAGTCAGCAGACTCATGTGTCTCATTCTACCTCTGACACCCCGATTCACAGCCCTGATGGCTTTTCCACATGTCACCCGGGGTGTGTCAGCACACAAAGCCAAAGCATTTGAAATCTTTTGACCTCATTAAAATAGATGTGCCCCTGGGGTCTGCTAACTCTGCTCCCCACACCCCATTGCCCCCCAAACCTCACACACAACTGGATCCCATTCATAAGGACACGCCTAGCTGTCCCTAATGGTCTGGAAACAATAAGATCACGCTGAATTCCCACTTGTGCCTGGTTTTCCCTGCAGTACAGGGATAGCCCCTGCTGCCTCCCACACCAGGTCCCTCAGAGGCCGTAAAAGACACTGAGTAGAGGCCAAGTCACACTTTCCCACAGGGGCCATATTTCTGCCATATTTCTCAGAAAACTCTATTAAATTTTATCCAAAACTGATTTGAAATGCTCCAAAAAAGAAACTTCTAAAAGTATGATCAACAACAAAATGTCCTTTACTCGGTAACTTAGTACTCCCTGGGAAAAAGATGCATTTTTTTTCCCCCAAAATGTATAGGGGTGGGGAAATCCCTGGGGCACAGAAGACAGCAGCATGAAAGGAATACGTTTTCATCATCAGAGTTAGAAAGCAGTGCATGAAACCGGTGTAGCCAAGCTTTTGAGAAAGAAGCCCTTCACATCCGTCAACAACGAGACTGGAATGCCTGCCAAGCACACTCGTGATTAGACAGGGAAAACCGCACCAGGCTTAAGACCTTGAGTTTTGGAATCAAGTTGATTTGGGGATCATTTTCTGGGTTCTTGCTGTGGGTTGTTAACCTGGCTGTCCCACCTACTAGCTGCAAAACTTGGGGTAAAGAACTTAATAACGTAAACCCCAGTCTCTTCCTCTGTAAAATGGGACTAATTATATCTCTTCAGCGGGGCTGCTGTGAGTTTAAATAATCTACTTATTAATGGATGTAGAACAGGGTAGGGCAACAACTATTTACAAGTGCCTGTTATGGTACAGATGGTTGTATAAGAAATAGTTAATGCTCTCTGCGAGCATAGTCTAAAGAAGAAAAGGACAAACGTCTGGTTATAATATAATGCAATACCTGCCCTAACTGAGATTGGACAGACTGCTCTGGGAGCTTGGAACAAGGGACATTTTTCTGGTGGAGCCAGAATGCAAATGCTGGCTGTCTGATCCCAGGGCCTGTCCTTTTCAGCACCACGTCCTACAGGAGAGGTCCTTGAGCACGGAAGGTCCTCAGGATCAGTCTGGCTCTCAACCTTCCATTCAATGCAGGAAGATTCCAAACACACTCAGCCACTTTCTGTGACCCCATTGGACCCACTGAAATCAATCATACCTGTGCCCTTTGCAAAACCCACAAGACTGTTACAAAATAGATCCTTCCTCAAAGGACTTTGGCCATGCCATTTATTTTCTTGAGGATTTTTTTAGTCCACTCCGCGTCACAGTCCTTCAGCTGCACAGTAAAGCTTCCATCAGAATCTTCCCACAAGGATGGAAATGTCAAAATCAATTTCCTTGAGAAGAAACAAAAATGACTTTTTTTTTCCTAAAATTGTCTTTATAGCAAAATTTATGAGAGTAAAAACATGTCCTAAGGGATAAAGTGGAAGGCTCATTTGAAGGATCATTTTAATCTGGACCAGAGAAAGCTCTGGAAAATTCAGTACAGAAAACTCCACTGGTCCCCAGGAGAGAGACTAGATATTGCAATTTTTCTGCACTTGTAACAGCTACAGTTCTCTTGCAACGTGCTGGCTATATCTCACGACTGGTGGGATGGCAAGGTGTTTTAGACACGAAAACTGAACATGGGCAGAGGCTGGCACCACATATTTCAGAGAGCTCAGCCCTGGGTGAGATATGCCCAGGGGCTAAAGGTACCTGGAGAGGCCTAGAGCTCCATCGGGCTGTCTGGAGCTTCAGTGTGCAAGGACTGCTAAAGTCTTACTGAACTGCGCCTGGAAGTACGGCCCAGTTTAACACAGATTGCTACCCAGGGCTCGGTATAGAATGGTGAAAATGTAAACTGGTCCTTTTTTCACAAAAGAAGACAAAAGTGTTAAAGTAAAAATTGGAAAGATCTCTCTCCCCCATTCTGCCCCTGCCCCACTAAATATTGTTGAACAGAATTTAAAGATTGTTAGCTTGAAAGGATGCCAAATTTCTGTCCTTTACCCCGGGTTCCTGCCACCTTCCCCCATCGTGGTTGGTTCAGAAGTGCAGGTAACCATTACTGAGTCTCCAAACATCACGCACCGTAAGGATGGTTCAGGCAAATGATCGGGGCTGATGAACAGGAGTGAGCCCAAGAGTGGGCATAGCCCAGCAATGGGAAACCAGGGTCCGCAGCAGCTGAAGCCCCGGCAACCCAGCCAGTGGCATCTGGGGAGGCAGCTGGGGCTCAGCTTTAGCGACATGGGCAAGGACACAGTGAGGCGAGTCCCAGTCAGAAGAGTGATGGCAGTGGCGGCTCTAGAACTGCAGTACAGGAAGGACATAGAGGGATTCGTTTGTTTGGAAAAGAAGCTGTATTAGAGCAGCACTTTACATAGGATTGAGAAAATGTCACGTATCCATATCAAAAAAATGGAGTGCTACGGAGACGTGGGAGGACAGCTAAAGCCTGTCCAAACACACCCTACAAGCCCCCTCAACACTGTAGAACCAAGTTTCCTGGATTCGGAATTCTCTGAGGTCATCCCTAAACAGAATGGTGGATTTAGGAACCAGGCCACACTGTAGGGGGCAGCTCTGGCTGGAGAAGTCAACTGCAGGTAGCCTATCCCAGGAGAGAGGGAGGGCACGTTGCCACCCCCAGGGCAGTGCAGCAGCTCAACTGTTAGCAAAGGCACACACACCCTTGGTCTAGGAAGGAGGCAGGGCCGAGGCTGCAGGTGGGAGATCTGTGTGGCCAGCTGTGATGGCTGCAGGGGCTGAGTCAGGGGAAACGTGAAGCGAGGTGGGGGCGGGGAGAGCACTGAAGTGAATCCTTGAATGTCAGGATGGAGACAGGTCACTCAATGTAGGGAAGGAACTAACTTCCCTCTTTCATTATTTTCCTTCCTCTCTCTTCCGTCACAGGCAACCAGCGAGAGGCAGGATGAGCTGTCTCAAGGAAGAAGACATAAAAACAGCTTTTAAATTACTGGAGGTTATGTCCTGTTGGAAACAACAAGAAAAGAGTGCTACCTCTCCTGCAGAGAGCTTGCTAGCCAGGACCTCTGGCCAAAGGGATTACACTTGAGTACTGTCTTCATAGCCTGCAGGCTGAGGGTGGAGCCCACACATCTCTCTTTCTCACTCCTTTAAGGAAACTGCTAACCACCTTCACATCAACCACTAAACACATGTGTTTCTTTTACTGTGGACATTTCTGCAAGGTCTTCCCCTGAGAGCTGAGTTCGGATGCAATAATCCAAGAGGCGATAGCCTGGGACCTTCTATCCTTGGCCCATGTTCTTGCACATTTGGCTTAGAGCCCAAAGAGGAGACTCCCAGCTGCAACGGAATAACCAGGGAGTGAACATTATCGTAGCTCCCCTTTTCCAACTCAAATGATTGACTGACAACCTCAGAAATATTCAGATGAAAAAATTTTCATCTGAAAATTAGAACATGTTTTCAATGTTTTCAGAGCGTACGTCCTCTGAAGCCTGTCCTTCCTCAGCCCGTTCGGTGGCAAATATTTATCAAACACTCTGTGTTCTCCACGGAGAGGCAGGATGCCATGGCAGCAGAGCGTGCTGTTGTCAGCAGTCAGATGCTTCAGGAAGCCACCCACATCTTAAAAAGAAAGAATGAAGATTGAGCTTGGAGAGACAAAATGTAATATTAGTGCCGGGAAAAATAAGGCCAAGTCACCTTAAGAGTCAGAATAGCTCCCTGAATATGTCAATCATTTGCAGCGTTGGGTGGGGAAGTAGCAGAGCTGGTCAACCAGCAACAAGACTGTGGTCATGACCGTCCAGCACATCAAGGGGCAAAGGCGACCTCTACCGAGCACTTGGCTCCTGCAGTTCCAATGGCATGAGACCCCACAGCGAGATAGGTGCATCAGGCTGATTGTAGTGCAAGGGCGTGAAACATGCAGTTCATTTAGCACACCAAGCAACCACTGATGATAATTGGGATCCCCTGCAGGCCTGTGGAGGGAGCGTGTACCAGCCAAGGGTCAAGAGTGCTGCTATGGTCCCCTTAGCAGTTCTGGCTCCTGGAAATGAGCTTGGTCCCTTAATTTACAAATGAGCTTGGTCACTGTGTCTGCCCTTCAGAGATTGAATCTGCTGAAAAAGTCAGTGCCTAAGGTAGACAGACACTCAATCAACATTCACTAAGGGAACAAATGAATAAAACTAGGCTTCTGAGCTCTCTGAAAGATTGAGGATTTGACTTTGAGCCCTGGAAAATCCCTCTAGGGCAATGCCTCCCTGTGAGCAGCTTGAGAGAGATCCTGGGGGCTTTTCTGGGCTGTTGCTGTTTGGTCAAACCTGCTTCTGCTTTTTTTGACATAGACTAACACAAATGAAACCAGCTCTTTTTGAGTGGGGGGAAGAACTTTCATGCTTCAGAGAATAACATAAAACAATAAATAGCTGTAACCTGTGTGGTCCACAGGCAGGAAAGCAGGGACAGCTGAGAAAGGGCTTATGGAAAAGACAGGCTTGAGTTGGCCTTGTAGGTCTACGCGGACGGAGAACTGGCCAGGACACTCCAGGTAGGGATGGAAACGAGGGGCCCCAGAAGGAGGGTGCGAACGCTTCTCGCAGACAGTCTAGGTTTTGAAGTGTTAGAGACTAAAGGACAGAGCAGATCTTACAGTTTCTTAAATGCCAGGCTGTTGCAAGTTCATGAAGCAGAAATGGGCCTCAGACACTGACCTGGTGACGGTGCATAGGCTGGTCAGACGGGAGAGGGAACAGGAAGTGAAAGAACAACTAATAATCTTTGCAGGCGTATGGTGAAAAGTGCTATTTTGTCTCTCAAATTTTTCTATTATTATGTCTCCAATATAAGTCCTTGGAATAATGAGGCAATATATTAAGTGTGAGAAATACAGCTAGAGGGTTTGGGGACATTGATGCTGGATCTAGAGAGCATTAAATAGAGAAATGCTGTCACTATTACACAAATAATCACCAACCTGAGGCTCTTCCATGAGAGCTCAGTGTGTCCAAAGAACTAAGTTTTTTTTATCTTTAGATTTGCAAACTGGAAATTTCTGCAATATTTTAAAAGCCAACTCCAGAGAGTTATTTGACTTCCCTAGGGCCACCAGCAGAGGAATCTTCTTGGTAAAGTGGACTCCTCTGCACCCTTTGCCTTATTCCTAAACAGGCCAGTATGGTTTAGGCTTAAGGCAGCCTTGGAAACTTTTCAAGAAGGGCAGAGTTCAGGCATCATCCAAGCAATTCTTATTTAGAGAATTCCTGGGAAAAGGAACAGCTATATCTGTGATTTTCCAGGCTTGGCCTATTTAGAGTACATACATGAAAACAGTCTTATAATCATGATTGCAGATTTTCTGGTCATGCCAGGAATAAAAATCTGCAGAATTTCAAAGACTTCCCATTTTTGATACTTTCAAAATAATAACATAAGACCCTTTTCCAACTTCCACTGACTTCGGAGAACCATTGTCAGACAGTCTGCATTTAGGTAAACAATTCCAGTTCACCTCTAAGTAAAACAGTGACCTATTTTTAGAGACTAAGGGTTTCAGTGTTTTACCATTCCGGAAATAAACATCATCATCATTCCTTCTATTTCAATGAGCGCAGCTGTCTGGGTGGGGATGTAAACATCCCTTGGCCATGTTGTAAATCCAAACACAACAATGTCAGGCTGGTGTGTGAGAACCAGGAAACGAAGCTGACTACAAATTGCACAAGAACCGATCTATTTTCATTATGTAATCTAAATGAAGTAAGTCCTGTAAGATAGACAATACGCTTGGACCTCTTTTAGAAGTTAGTCTTTTTATTAATTCATGCTTCCATTGGAAGTGCAAAAATCCTGATGGAACTCTATATTGATCATATTTTTTATTTTCTATATTTTATGATTATTTTGACATCTTGGAGGGGGTCCAACTCGTCAGGAAGGGACTGTCCTCTCATGGCTAGTTAATTTCCAAGATAATAAACTAGCTTACTACACAACTTTCATATGCAAACCAACAAGTCCTGAGTCCATACCCCACAGCCACCCCCTTTATCTAACTCTCAAACACCAAGCCAATATTTCTCCTGCCCAAAATCAACTCAGGGCGAGGTATCAGACAACTAGGGGCAGTCCCTATGCTCGCTGGAATTATTCAGACTACCCAAGCCTAAACTGTTCCCAGGGGCTGTCTTGTCTTTCCTGAGAAAACACAATAGAGGCTCTGGCCTCTGCTTTTCTCTTCCTGCTTTTTGTCTACTGACCAACACTCCCCATGTGTCTGAGTCCATTTGGGCTGCATAACAAAATTATCATAGGCTGGGCGGCTTAAACAACAAACACTAATTTCTCATAGTTCTGGAGGCTGTGAAGTCCAAGGTCAATGTACAGGCAGATCTGGTGTCTGGGGAGGACCCACTTTCTAATTTTCAGATGACTGTCTTCTTGCTTTGTCTTCACATAGTGGAGAAAGAGAAAATGAAAGAGCAAGAGAGAGAGAAAAAGAGAGAGGAAGCAAACTCTCTTTAATTGCTTCTTCTAAGGGCACTAATCCCATCATAAGGGCTCCCTGGTCATGACCTAACCTCCTCCCAAAGGCCAACTACCTTTCCAAATATCATCACATTGGAGACTGGGGTTTCCACATATGAGTTTTGGGCAGGACACAAACATTCAGTTCATATCATCATGTGGCCCTGTAGAGTGGGGATACCCGTTCCTTGGGAGATGTAAGTAATAAAAGTCTTTCAATGGCATTAGCCTCAGATGAGTGTCACCACTTAGTCACATGTGTTATACCTGAAAACCCTGCAGATACAAGCAAGCACTGATACAGATCCCCCAATTCACTAGCACTCCTGAACAGGGTACCAAATGCAAACGTGCAAAACCCCAGCTCTTTCTATGTCCATCTTCCAGTCAGCTTGGCCCAGTCTGCATGCAGTTGAGTAAAGGTGACATCTGAGAGGGAAAAAAATGTTTTCTCGACTGTACAAAGGTATCGCAAAAACCTTATCTCACAAGGAACCAGTATAATAGTGCCCTGGCTTTCTTCTTGTGCTGATAAAAAAGAGGGGTGTTCCTGACACACAGCACAGCTCTCCTAACTTCCCACACCTAAAATGCAGGCCCAGGCCCTCTGTGCCCCCTCCCTGGGCCACTGTGGTGACCTCTGAACTGACCTCCCAGACCCTTGTATAGGAGCAATCATCGATGACCAGCAGGCCAAGTCTAGTCCACAATGTGTCTTATTTGGCCACCACATTGTGAGTTTTTTGTTTGGTTGTTTTTTCTATAGGAAGTTAACTTTACTGATGGAAATGTGTGTTCTAGCAGAAATCTCTCCCAACCTCTTGTAGAACAAACATAAAAAGCTTAAGGTGCATTGGTTGGTCAATACAACCTACACAATCAAAGACGAAAAAGGATGATTTGCTTCCATGCTTTGCAGAGAGAGTAAGACCAGACATTCAGCACCAGATGCGCTTCTGCCCCAGACCAGAAGGAAGGGGAGGTGGGAAGAGAGGTGAGGGGGTGAGAGGGTTGCCAGAATGAGGAGCAGGGTATTACCATAGACCCAAACTGGGAAAATGCTCAAGGCACTGCTTAAGGGGTTATTTTTCCTAACTTGAGATAAAAAAATTTTAGGAGAACTTTCTGGATCACACCACTCCCTCGTACTTTATAGTATAATAATGGTACCTTAAAAATCACAATTATACAGTATGCTAATGTAAAACTACTCCTAATATGCATCTTCTGTTGTTCAAAGAAATCAAGCATCAGTCATTCCTTAGAAGCAATGTACTGTTTTGGTTCTTATCACTTTGTCTAACTGAAATTCTAATGACAGCAAAAGGCCAAATTAAAGAAATAAAAGGGGAATTGGCAAGGAATTGGAGGAAGGCATAGGAATCAATCACAACTCATGACAACACTTAATTATTTCTTCACAAGTGGTACCTTATATAACATTATGTTTAAATTCATTTGAGCCATCATTTAACAATCAGATTTTATAAGAAAATCTAGATGCTTCAGCTTCTTTTAAAATTTGAAATCTTTGGTGGTGTGGGCCTGTTTCCCCACCTGGCAGCCACCAGCTAGGGCTGGGGCAAGGCTGCCCCTAGCTAGGGCGTGACCTTCCAGCCCGCCAGGAGCCCCCTAACTTCCGCCGGCTTCAGGACCTTGGGGACAAGTGTCAGTGGCCTTTCGGCCTTGTGCTTGCTAAATTGACTGTCCTGTACACCAATCACTTCCTCTACCCTCGATGGCATTGTGCACCTGTGCAGAACCAGGGCTTCTGGAGCCAGACACTGCTCAGCCTCCACGTTGGTCCCAGGTTTGACCTCACCCAGGTTTGACCACCTCCCAGTGTCTCAATAACCTCACCGTGCAAAGAAGGCACCGACCTTGTGGGGTGGTTGTGAGGATAAGAGATTTAGAAGCACTTAGATCAGTGTCTGACACAAAGTAAGAGAACAATTAATGTTACCTTTTAAAGTCCGGGTCTTTATTCCAAATTAAGGGTGAGAGAGGGTGGACTGAGAGGACCAAGTGTTTCAAGAAAACTGAAAAAGAGACTATCCCTTTGTAAAATGAAGAAAACTCTCCCACGTGTTTAATAGGCAAACTACCAGCCAGCTTCATGCAGTCACTGTCTGTCTGGAAGCTCTGGGTCGTGCTACGTGACAGAGCCCAGCTCCAGCCTCACTCTTCCCTGGCCCAGTGTGTGAACTCTTTCCAGGTTAATTTTCCAAGAGCAAAGTACTACCTATTTCCTTCAAAAGCCTTAATGGGGTCACCCTCCGTAGGCTGGCATCAAGGTCCTCTCCGATCAGTGATTCCTTTATACTCCCTACACTCCTGCCAAATAAACCACCAAACCCATCCCCAACCTACCGTGCTCACTGCCACCTCTGCACCTAGTTCCTGCTGTTGACTTTCCTGGCGTGCCCTTCCCGCCCCACGCACAGCTTGGTCACATCTAATTCATTCTTCAAGGTGTAGTACAAAGGCCAATTCCTCATGAAAACGTCTTACTTCTCTCCAGTTGGAAATAAACTCTCCCTTTAAATTCCCCTAGCATGTTCTCTTCACCATTTCACACTTTCTTCATTGAATCACAGTTATGTGTATATATCTCTTCTTCCCAGTAAACTGCAAAATTCTTGAGAAGATTCATTTCTTTAATTTGCCAATGTACCAATCATCATAAAATGCATTTAAACTGAATTCATTAAGAGAATAGGGGAAAATATCATTTTTTTTTTCCTTTTTAAAATACCATCTCAAGATATAGTCTGGGTTTTGGTACAACACAGAGTCTGGCTAACAGTTAGAGACAGCCTCTCCCCACGTCCCAGTAAAGTGGCAGTGGGTGAGTTGTGGGGTGGGGGCGGGGAGGGGCAGAGCGCACAGCACGCTGAAGACGGCGGCCGCGTGCAGGTGACTGTCAGAAGGAGGCCAGGGACTTCAAGGCCAATAGAACTGGATGCAGAAACATGTTCCCTGGCCCACAAATGCAAGGCCACTTGAAACAGAGTAACCTGCCCACCTGGAAGAAGGTGGGAAGATTTCATCCCTCCCATCCTCTAACACCAGGTCATAAATGCAAGTTATAAGAAAATGGAACCACCCTTATGAGATATTTTTTAAACGAATACTATGTATACCTCCATACTAGATAATTCTGAAGTCTCTACAGAATGAGTGTTTGTCTAGAAAAAATTATATTGACACAGGAAAAGTAACAACATAAAAAGAATGGAACAAGAACTGTGGAATACATCAAGAAAGCTGTCAATAAAATAACACCTGCCTCCAAAACAAAAATGTGCTAACAAATACAGCAAAAAGTTGAGATTGTTGGGATTGTGGATTTTTTCCCCTCTTGTGCTGATTTGCATTTGTTAATTTGTCTAGAATTGCTTTTGTAATAATAAAAAAGGAAATACTATTATTAATGTTCAGTTTTTTAAATACAAAACAAAATGACATGAGATTCCCTTTTGTCCATTACAATGATGGAATAGACCTTTTAACTATCATTAATACTTATAGCTTATTGTACACTAAGCCAGTACAATCTTTCTAGAAAGCAATTTGCAATACGTGTCAAGGGCTTTAAAAATGTTCATGTTCTTTGCACATAATGTATCTTGGAATATACACTGAGGGAATAATCTGAGATTTTCTCCAAAATTTATGAACAGGATGTTCATAGCATCATTATATATTACAGTGAGAAAATTTAAACAACCATAAGCCAAAGAAGGGAAATGATTAAACAAATTATAATGTTTTAATTTAAAATTGTTTTCAATGACATGGCAAAATCTTAAATGAAATAAGCATGTATAAAAATATATTTCATATAAATCTGTTTTGTACATAAAATCTGTTTACATATACATGCATAGAAAATCACACAGTTGTTATTTATTGTGATGAGATTACAGATCTTTTTAAAAATTCTGTCTTTTCATATTTATTATGTTGAACACATTATTTTCACCATCATAAAAATACACGTTCTTATACAAGATTCATTCTTCAAAAGTCTGATTTGGGCCGGGCGCGGTGGCTCACGCCTGTAATCCTAGCACTCTGGGAGGCTGAGGTGGGTGGATCGCTCAAGGTCAGGAGTTTGAAAACAGCCTAAGCAAGAGCGAGACCCCATCTCTACTAAAAATAGAAAGAAATTAATTGGCCAACTAAAAATATATAGAAAAAATTAGCAGGGCGTGGTGGCACATGCCTGTAGTCCCAGTTACTTGGGAGGCTGAGGCAGGAGGATTGCTTGAGCCCAGAAGTTTGAGGTTGCTGTGAGCTAGGCTGACGCCACGGCACTCTAGCCTGGGCAACAGAGTGAGACTCTGTCTCAAAAATAAAAAATTAAAAAATTTAAAAAAAAGTCTGATTTGTACTCAACTTTCTGGATTGTACCTATTGCACCAAAACACCTTTATTTAAAATGAGCATTTTCAAGATTTTAGTTCAATTCCTAGACTATATCAGTAAATCGTAAAACATACCACATGAGCAATATTAATGCTAATAGTGTAACATAATGAATTTAATTCACATAAAGCCCCAAGTTAAAATGTGATTATTATTAAAAATAATATTAGAAATTGTTTTATTTGCAGCAAATGTCTGTTTATCTTGAATCCAACCTACTGGAAAACTAAGATAAACATAATTATTCCACGCTGTACAATTGCAGGGTAATTACTGTTCATAATGAGGACTCTAAGGCATTGCAAAGACCCCGAAATGCCTTCTAAGCCACCAAAGAAAGATTGCATTACATTTAGAATAGCTTCGTTGTTAAGGTTGTTTTATTGTGCTGAATTCTCTGGAAATTGGCTAACCTACATTTGGCAGGTATAGTTAGTTTCAGTACACTAAAATTGTCTATTAATCAGAATGCCTTATTCCCTGATGCTTTTGAATAAACTGGAGCACACTAGACAGTCATCAGAATTTGTTCAGAAAGTGCGGGGGTATAAAACGCCTCTGGGCTTCCTTCCTCTAAGCTCGCCCTTACGATGTGGGGGCTGGGAGTTACAGAAATAGAGTTTATGGGACTGGTAAAAAGAAGAAAGAAATCCTACAGGCAGCTCAAGAGTACCTGGGAATGGTCCTGCCTACAGATACGCCAGGTTGGGGCTGTTGAGTTCCGTTAGCAAAGGGATAAGAGAAACCAGCACGACTGCTGGAGAGAGGTGGAATGTTGGCAAGTGCTAGCCCAGTGCTGAGTCCCGCTGTGGGAACTGCAGGATGCTCTCTGCAGAGGACAATGGCAGCAGGAACTATTCTGCAGTGCTCCCTGGGGGAAACACCATTCACCACCACCCTGAGAGACAGAGAACAGGGCCACCGGGGTTTCAGGTTTGGGGTCAGCCCCCTGGGCAGGGGTCACCTGTGTTGTCCTTCTGAAGAGCTTCTTTGGGTTTCCTGAAATCACAATTGCTGCTTGGGACGGGATGGCAAGGAAAGAGTTGAGCTGACCAGCACACAGAAAAGCTGCAGGCAGGTGGCAGTTTACCTCTGTCTGGAGCCCAAGGGCCACAGGGGGAAAAAGCAGGACAGCCAGCATTGCAGCTGGCACGTGGATTGCTAGGTCCACGTGGACAGACCACGGTTGAGCTGTTAGGGCAGTGCTTATCCTCGGAAACAGCTGTGCTAGGAGATCCGTGGCTAAAGGCAATGTGTTCACTGACGCTGTGCTGCCCAATATGGGAGCCACTGGCCGCACGTGGATATTCAGTTTTAAATTAATTAAAATTAAATATGATTTAAAAATTCAGTTCCTCTGTTACGCTAGCCACATTTTAAGTGCCCCATAGCCACATGTGGCCAGTGGCTACCATATCAGTGCAAATATAGAACATTTCTATCATTATAGAAAGTTCTATTGAACCTGTGTTGAAGCCAATCAACACTGATATATAAAGGGGTGGAATACTAGATTCTCATGAATTTTTAAAATAAGTACAAGAACTCATAGAACTTTTGTGGTTACATGTGACTGCTTTGAACTAAGACCTCCCCCTTCCCCCGGCCCTCCAGGTGCACCAATTTACCCCGTTCTTGACACTGGAAATGGGGAATCTGCAGCCCCAAGGCCACATGTGGCCCTCCAGACCCCCAAGTGTGCTCCCCGACCAAATCCAAACTTCACAGAACAAATCCCTTTATTAAAAAGACTTGTGCTATAAAATTTGGATTCAGTCAAAAGGCCTCACACTCAAGGATCCAGAAGGCCACATGTGGCCCCAAGGCCACAGGTTCCCCACCCCTGCTTGGCTCGGTTTCAAGAAAGAGAAGTAGGATTTCAAGGTAGACTATTCTCCTGGGCTCCTTCTGCTTCTAAGCAGTTTCTTGCCCACAGACAATGATTAGCTACTCTCAGAGGCACAAGAGTAAGTTTAACATTTTTCTCCACCCCAGGTCTTCTAGACCCAGTTGTCCCAACCCTTCCCGTCCTTTAGCTGAGCCAAGCTGACAGGTGGAGAGTCACAGACATGCTTATCCAGGCCCCCTCAAGCAGACCTTGAACGTAGGTCAGCTCTGCTCAGAAAGGGGCAAATGTTTGTGACTTAAAGGGCTCTTTCCAGAGTAATTTTAGCATTTATTAGTCATTGTGTGCTCTAGAATACACGGGTGTCTCTAAGGACCTCTGCTTCCTGCAGCCGATGCTTTCACCCCCACCCCACCTTGGTGAGGTCCATGCCGCTCAAGAAGAATGCTCTGTAGCCCAACAATTGACTATATCTTAAGCACAATAAGTTGATCTTTAAAAAAAAAATAGGGCTGAAAGTCAAACCCTGTAAAATAATTCAGACATTTTATAGTGTTGTTCTGATTACATGCAATTCCCACAAGAAGGGAAGTACCTTTAAAATAAGGACTATTCAATACTAGTACAGGATTTCCTCTTGTTGTTGATAGTTTCCTCCTAACAGAAGACACGACGCAGTCCAAAGCAAATTCAAAGGAGGTGTCCAGAGACAACGCGGCATCTACGTTCTGCAGGGAACATTGTTCAATCTAATTGATGTTTTCCTTGCAAAGCAATAGAGTGAGTAGGACTATTTTTATCCAGAACAGAATAGGTTCCCCCTAAACTTATGATTCCCCAGCCCCCAGCTAGTTTTATATATAGTCAGAATCACAACTTGTACCTTTCCAAAGTCAATGTTTCCATGAAATAAGTTATAAACAATAGACAAATTTAAATGCCAAACTATGTTCTCCCTCAGCAGGCAAACTTTACCAGCCATAGAGTTTTGAACTGAGGACATTCTGGTTCAGGCGTTACATTTGCAATGGATCCTACTCAGCAAGGATGGTGCATAGAAAAGAGACCTCAACCTTCATGAAGTGCAAATGCCTTCCTCTTTGCTAGAACAATGGTACATATAGCTATAATCAGTTTAAATTACCTGTAGAGGCCAATGCCTTTTAGTTATATAAGGCAGAGCTCTCTGAGCAGACAATAAACCTTGACTCTTGTATATACAACGGCAGTAAATCAGCAAGCACATTTTGGCAGAACATTTTTCCAATTTCCTCCCTTCAGTCAGAGGGGCACAATTCAACCTTCACAATTTGGCCTGGCTTTCTAGAAATAAACTAAGGTTATCCTTTTTTTGTCCAATTACTTAAACATACCCAATGAAGAAGGTGATTCCTACTTTGAATTGAATGGGGCAAAAGCTGTGATTATGCAAAATAACATTGCCTGGAAGGGGAAAAAGTGTAACAAAATAGTAATAAGAAACATCTAAGTGCTCAATCATCACGTGCGCTATGTAGAATTTTCAAATGAGAACTTCTTAAAGTGGAAGGACACCAGTCAGCCTTGCTCAGAGCTCAGCTATAGGCATTCAGTAAATGTTTTTGAAGGAATAAAATGAAAATAACTGTGCAATCACATTAATTTTCATAGTTATATTTTTCCAGGTCACACCAGCAGTCTAATGGTGACAATAAATTCACAATAAGAGCAACAGAAATGCTATTTCTTTGGCTTCCTTTGTTCCCACCATGGTGCACATGGAAGTTAGGAAAGTGGGCTCAAGATTCAGACGTACAGGGTTAGAATTCCAGCCCTAACACTTACTAGGTATGTGCTAGCCCTGGCCAAGTTACTTACTTTCTCTGGTTTCCTTATCTGCAGAGCAGCTATAACAGCAGAACCTGCCTCATTGTACCATGAAGGTTAAATGAGGTAAGGGACATAGTGAGCTAACCTCATCCCTGGCCCGTGGTAATCATATGCTGTTATGAAAGATTACATTATTATAGGTCATATTATATGACTAGGTCATATATATATTACTAAACTATCGTCATGTTGTCATTGTTGTGCCAGTTTAATAGTTACCCTCAAGCCCAATTCCTCCTGATTAGTTTCTTTTAGTGGCCCGGGGATGGCTCACCTGTTCTTCTAGCCTGAAGATGACATTTGTCTATTCTCCTACTTAGTGGTTGCCACCAAGTTCCCGGTGTCTCCTCAAACCTGCCAAGACCACAGGAGCATCGTGTCCTCCCTGAATCCATTCCAGATGCTCTGTGCTCAGAAAACTTCCTTCTCAGGGCTGCGGCTGTTCTACTCTCCATCCGGCTTTAAGAGTGACACGTGGAGAAAGTGCCCTTCATCCCGCGTCACAGAGGCTGTAGTTCAGCCAGGGTTCTCCGTGCCATACAGGCCTAGTGAAATGCCTTTTAAATTTTCTGGGCCCTCTTTGTTGCAAGCCCTGCCATGGGTCCCTGGGGACCGAGCTGGGCAGAAAATCTAAATGACCGACGCTACATTGTGTTCCAGTATTCTAAACAGCCCCTTGTCTTCCGAGGGTGCTTGTCCTTATTTTTCTCAGTTCCCTCTTCCCTTGAGTGCTCTCCAGAAAGTGCCCGAGTCCTTTCCATAAATCAGCTACTGTCCCCTGCCTGCATCCTTGGGCAGAGCCAGCCTGGGCTCTCTGACTGAAGCCACCTGACTCTGCGGTAGAAGTGAGGAACAATTCCTCAAGCCTGGAATTTTTGCTCAAAATGTCATTAAAATACTACGTGATAAAACTCCGGAGAGCTAGGCCAGATCCCCGCACAGGCATCGGAAGGTTTTAGCAGGTGGAAGATCCAGTCCTTCACCATTACTACACTCATCCCAGGGGGCCTCTAACCCAAACTCACAGGGGTTCCCCAAGTTACCATTCTTCAATCTTCTCGGTCCCCAACTTTCTGTCCCAGCGTAGCTTTGTCAGGTAGGACTTCCAACCTTGGCTACACACTGTGCGTACGTCACTACAATCCTTGCATCCTAAGAGCTAAAGGGATTAACTCTTCAGTAAAAATTAACTTTTAGCAGAAATTTTAATAAAGCCCACTCAGAACAGATCCAGATTTTGTCAGCCCTGAAGCTTCTACAATTTGGAGGTCCACTCAAAGTACAGAAAAATCACTTATTTGTTATAAATTTTACAAAACTATATGACCAGGTGGGCACATTGCCAGGAGGGATCCATGCAAGTGGGGGCCCCCGAAGTCCCACCGTACACCCCCCTCTGATTGTACCTGTGTTCTTTATGACGCATGCCCCGAATGCATTACATACTTGTGGCAACCACAGTATAAACACAAACAGAAGTGATTCCGTCCTCCCTTGATTGTCTTAAAGCTGCAGACGGCCCTGTTAGTAGGGGGGAAACGCGCCACTTAAACTTCATTAACTCTGATGACAGTATGGGAGGCTGACCACAAACACATGCCAAGGTAAAATTTTGTGTCCTTTTAACTTGATTTGGCTCAATGTTCTTAATTGTCTGGTAGTCTGGGGATTTCCTTTTTGTTTGTTAGTTTTAAATTCAGTTTCTTTGCTGCTACATATACTGAGAAACGGCCTTTTTAATCTTGCTGCATTGAGCATACTTGGAGGTCCCCCCAACCCAGGGGAGGAGTGAAGTATTGTTTTGTTGCGTTTTGTTCCTAAATTCTACAAATAATAGAAGAAACAATATTGTTTGTATTGGGTACACCTGCTTCCCTAAACCAGGGTGAGGTGTTTTGTTTTGTTGGTTTTTTTTTTTTTCCTGTCCTCCCCCACTCTCTTTTTATCTTGGCCACACTAGCTTTGTTGTTTGGTGGGAATTTAAGTGGCTCCTGCTTTCTTAGGGAACTTCCTATCCCAGGGAATTCAGAGATTCTCCCCAGGGGCCCCCAGAGACTGTATTGTTTTATTGCCCCCACCCCGCCCCACCCCCTTCCACATGAACCACATAAACCCGCACCCAAACACACAACAGGCTTTTAAAAGAGCAAAAGAAACGTAATCCTGCAAAGGTTTCCTGTGTATATGTGCATTCAGGAGTGTGCGTATGTGCTCGAGTGTGCTTTGACACCGTGGTGGGTGCATGTCACACAAAAAGACAGGGAGATCCGGGTGGTTCCTGTGTGCATTTTCTTAATCTTGAATACAACAAAAGCGACTGCTGTCATTTCTTCTCTTGCTCCCTTTGCTTTTCTCCAAGTTACAAGACAGCTCCAGGTGACCAGCTCCTTGACCCTCCTTCTTCTCTGTCCCACACCCATCTTTACCCAGAGTGGGGCTCTAGCTCCTGGTCTAGCTCCCACCCTAGAGACTGAACTAGGTGCACAGTGCAGGGGAAAGGGCCATCTCTCCCATTTTGCGCTCTCTCAGCTGCCAGAGTCATGCCTGCTTCATCTTTGTGAGCCCAGGTCCCGGCACAGAGCCTCACAGGCAGGACATGTGCAGTAAGAATTTGCAGAATGAATGTTGAGTGATGTGGCTTTGGGCAAGCCCCTCACAGCTCTGGCTCTGATTTTCTTCCTGATAAATGAGACAGGTGATCTCTTGGATTCTTTCTAACGCTACTATGATTCTTTTTATCCAAAATGGATTTGGATTTGTCGCTTTGTATCAGTTAGGATTAGAAGCATGGACAGGAAAAAAATAAGATAGCATCTTAATCAAGATGAAATTCCTCTCTCATACAAAAGCGGGCCATTCAGGCCTCCCAGGGGTCATCAGGGACTCAGGCTGCCATCATCCTGCAGTGCCATCCTCAGTCCACGATAGCTGCCGTCCGCCACACCAGCCACCATGTCCTACTTCTGGATCAGTAAGAGGAGGAAGTGTGGGAACACAAGAGGGCCCCCTTTGCAGCTGAGCCCAATTAAGTGCTGTCTAGACATCTCACTCGACATTTTGCGTGTATCTCATTGGCCAGAACTTATTCACTTGACCAAACCTACCTGCAAGGAAATATATATATATTTTCTTTTTGCTGGGCACAATATTGCCCCAAATAAAAAACAGGGTTCTATTACTAAGGAAGGAAGGGAGAATGGATATTGGTGTCAAGCAGCAATCTGGCCACACTTGCTCGTCATTGTTTGGCCTGGTTTGCAATCTGAAGCAATTATTCGAGCACCTTACACTCCTTTGAGAACTTAAATAAAGATTTCTCAGATCCTGATGACATGTTCGCTAGTCCTTGCAAAAATGAAAGAGAAGGAGAAATAAAAAGGTAATACAGTATTTTTTTCAAATGCTAACTTTATTTATATTTAATGTTTTTGACATAAATAACTGCTCTTTATCCTGTAATTATGTTATTTTCTCTATTTTTCACATGAAAATTTTCTTTTTTTGTGAAATCATGTTCATGACAGATGACAGTTTATTTTTATTAACATTCTTACTTTGAAAAATAATTGTGAGCTCTATGTCAATAGAGTCTCCTGATTTTTTTTTAAAAAATTGGTTCTTTAAATTCAAAAGTCTATGAGCATCACCTTGGGTTATTTACTCTCCTATCTCCATCTTCTGGGGAGGGGTGAGGTGGGTAGATTAAGAAAACTTCAGGCAGAAATGTCTGTACCCTACCAATAATAACAGAGAAACAGAAAACATGGGTGGTTTAAGAAGAAAATCAATCTTCTCAGCTCTTGGTCTCAAGAGAACAACTTAAGAGTATATCCTCAATATACCAGAAATGAGGGACTGGTTCCTGACTCTGCCTGCCTGAGTTCAAATCTGCCCCCCAATGTACCAGCTGAGTGATCTTGAACAAGTGACTTAACAACCTTTTTTTTTTTTTGAGACAAAGTCTCACTCTATTGCCCAGGCTGGAGTGCCGTGGCGTCAGCCTAGCTCACAGCAATCTCAAACTCCTGGGCTTCAAGTGATCCTTCTGCCTCAGCCTCCCGAGTAGCTGGGACTACAAGCATGCACCACCATGCCTGGCTAATTTTTTCTGTATATTTTTAGTTGGCCAATTAATTTCTTTCTATTTTTAGTAGAGACAGGGTCTCACTCTTGCTCAGGCTGGTTTTGAACTCCTGACCTTGAGCAATCTGCCCGCCTCAGCCTCCCAGAGTGCTAGGATTACAGGCGTGAGCCACCACGCCCAGCAGTGATTTAACATCTTTATGCCTAATGTCTAAAATCTGTAAAATGGGGATAATAGTAATAATAGATCTGTCTCAGAAGATTAGAGTATTAAATTAGAGCCAGTTAGTCTGGAGCATGACTAGAAACCATGCCTGGGATGGAAGAGCCTCAGGTCTTTCTCTTTCCACTCCACCGTCCTTAGTTCATCACCTCATGACCCAACATAGCTCTGAAGTTCCAGCCAGCACTCCCACGTGCAGGAAGCAGAAATGGCATAAGAATAATGCTCCTCTGCCTTTACTGTCCAGAGCCCTGCACAACTCTTCTTGTTATAGCTTACTGAGCAGAATTTAGCTTCATAACCACACGCAAAGCTAAAGTGGAGGCTTCAAAGATGGGGTGTGTTGCTCTCCTGCATAAAAATTGAGATTCTATTACTAAAAAAGGAGAATATGAGTGATATAGTAGGCAAGCAGTAATCTTTGCCACAGATATCATTGTTGTGGATGTTGATGCTATTACTACAGCAGATAAGACTCTAAAGAAAGGCCGTGGGTCAGAGCCAGAGAGTCTGAGAGTCACCGGCATAAACAGGTGATGACTAAGATTACATGAGCCGTAAGTCCTAGTGATCTATATGCATCATAATGCCCGTAGTTAACGATACTGTATCATATACGTGCAAATTTGCTAAGAGGGTAGATCTTATGTTACATGTTCGTGTTGTTAAAAAATAAAATAAAATAAAGAGGGTGGCAGGAAACTTTTGGAGATATTAGTTATGTTTATGGCATTGACTGTGGTGTATATGATTTCCAAACTCACCAAGTTGTATACATTAAACATGTACAGCTTTTTTTCATGTCAGTCAATCCTCAATTAAGTGTTTTTGAAAAAAAAATTACACAGGCAAGAAAAGTCCTGAAGGAGTGATGTCCAATTGAGGTCCCAGAATCAGAGCTGTCTAGGACTAGTTAGAAGCATAGACCTCCAGGCTTTGTGCTCTTGTATCACCCCACCTCCATACCCAATTCTAATTCAGGGACTCTGGGATCAGCTTAGATAATCCGCATTTTTAACAAGCAGTTGACTCAAAGCAGCAGGCCCGGGAACGAGTGTGGCTCGTGGCACGGGCTACTTCTCTGCTGGCTACTCTCAGCCCTAGAAGGAGGAGAGGATTTCTACTTTAGTAGAGGTACAGTGGTATTTCTGATGCTGAGCTGTGGGAAGGAGGAGGACAATGAATATAGAAGACCCTAAATACATTTTTACTCCCCTCAAAATTCACTTAGAAATCCAATTTTTTAATCCAATTAAAAAGAATATACATATACATTATGTTATTTTGTTTTAAAATAAATCTAATTATATTGCTCAGTGTCTGATACAAAATATCAAGAATATTTAAGTAATCTATTTATAAATATAAAGATATTTATATATATACGGAAAAAACATAATATAAAAGGGAAAAAAACATAATAGACTTTGCAAGTTTTGCTCGACCAAATACCAATTACCAATCAAAAGTAAGGACTGAGAAGTTCAGTGTTTGACCACCTTGCACAAAGCCATGTGCTTTGGAAGAGCTGTCGATGGAGAATAGGGATGTGAGCCACTCCTGGGCCCACAGTAGACTTCTGATTCCTCTGCGTGGATCAGGGCACGTTCTCGGGCTTCCAAACCCTTTCATGGTGTATACTTCCTCACCCACAAATCCCCAGTGAGGTGACTCTACAGCCCTTGAGTTGGTTGATTCCTTTTATATCACCCCATGACTGATCCGCTGCCATCCAACAAGTCCCACAGAGGAGTGATCCAGGGTCTTCCCCTATCCCCAGTCTTGGGACAGAACATCTCTCTCCACCCGCTGTTCGCCTTGCCTGCTCTCCTGTTCCCGGTACCCCACCCCAACCTCATTTCTCTGTCTCTTATTGCCGACCTCACCTTGACCTTTATGCTGTACACTCAGATATGTTTGCCCAGGTTTCATATTGGCTCTTTCTTGATTATCATTTAAGTTTCCAAGTGATCTGTGTGATCTTCTTGATTTAAACCAGCCCTGTCCTCCCTCATCTCCGTGCCACCATGTTATTTGCCCAATTCAACCTACCCCTGTGAGGAAGAATCAAACACTTTCCATAGTGCCAGAGCAGGAAACGGGGCACAAATATGTGCAAAAAAATTCCCCCAAACACCATTATTCCCTTCGTTTTTTTAAAGTACATTTTTCTCATTGGTGCTCTATGCATAGTTCTGTTGTTATAGCAGAGACAAACATGGGAAGGAAGGAAGGAAGGAAGGAAGGAAGGAAGGAAGGAAGGAAGGAAGGAAGGAAGGAAGGAAGGAAGGAAGGAAGGAAGGGAAGGAGGAAAGGAGAGAAGAAAGAAGGAGAAGGAAGGGAGGAAGGAGAGAACGAAGAAAGGGAGGGGGGAGGAGAGTAAATAAAAGGAGGGAGAGTACAAAATATTTATCATGAAATGTATTTCATTGACTTTGGAGGTCTTACAAACCCCAAGCCCCCAGAAAATCAGTTTGTTTTTGCAGTCTAGTGATGAAACAAAGCATATACACTCGAAGTGGTTGATTAACCAAGTCACACATCCCTGTATCCAACTAAGTGACCAAGAGAATGATCTGGACAATAAGGGTTACACGTGCACATAACAGAATGAAGTCGCTGGGCTGAAGGAGACAAGAAGGGATGTGACTCTTCTAGTCTGGATTGTGCAGAATTCAGAGCAGTTTATTAAGGATTGGAGTAAACCTATATGACTCCTCATTAGCCGTTTACTGCTTAACAACCTATGTCTCCAGTGAGTGCTCAGCGACACAACCCCATCTTCACCAACGTGTTTCCCCCACCGCTGTGGACCACCCTCCCCAGGGCAGGTGTCTAGGAACCCCGTGGCTAGAGATGGGTAGAGAGCAGTGTCCCAGCTGACTGAGACAGTGACCAGATTTCATTGTCTTTGGAAGAGAATCAAGCTCCAACACTACAGAAAAATAAAAGTTGAGTCAACTCACAGGAAATAATAGTGAAAATCGATGTTGACAATGAGGACCAGAGTTTCTCTCCCACTCACTCTCTTAATTCCTGAACCAAATATGCTGCTTTTTATATGAGCTTCCCGGCTAAAGGGATAAAGAGCCAAAGGCCCTGCTTGGCAGTACTCACGATCAGCTGGAGAAGCAACGTAATTTTCAGCAGCTGGCCTCTCCCTCGCTGCTCGGACACTTGGCTCGACACAACTCTCCTTCGTTCGTTTTCCTAGAGAAGCAGTTGGCAACCTTAGCTGCACATTTTGGGGAGATTTTTAAAAACACTAATGCCGCTCCAGAGCTTTTGATTTAATGGGTCTGGGGTGTGAACTGGGGTGGGATTGTCCACATTTCCCCAGGTGACTCTAATATGCAGCCACCTTGGGAGCCACTGTCCTGAAGCATCATTAACAGGAAGTTATTATGTATTCAGGGTCACAAAGCCATCAGTATGGCAGAAAGTGAACAACTTCAAAATCAATTTTAAATATCGGTGTCCTAAAAAAAAAAAAAAAATCCCTTTGTCCTCTCCATTGGGAAATTGTTCCTGGCTGAAGAAAGATTAACACCAGCTACAATTTAATTTCCTCCCCCAGGTGCCTCTCCTCCCCTCAAGACATTTTTACTCCCCTCTCTAGCACCCTGCCCCTAACTCTGGCATTTCTGGTATATAAAACTCTGCCATAATATGGTAAGTGGTACCCAAAACACTTCAGGAGTGAGTTGCTGTGAGATTAATGAAATGCCCCAAGTGAACCTCTGTGGTCGGCCAGCTGGAAATCTAGAAATCAGGAATATCATCTAAAAGATATTCCATCTAGTGGCAGTTTAATGGTCCAGCAAAAATATCAATAGGGATCACTCCAGATGCTCAGGTCCACTAGGAACTCTAGGACTATGGCAGGTATTCCAGGATCTCTGGGCAGCTGACAACGTTGTCTTCCACCAGCTCTGGAGAGATTGCACAGGACAGCACAGGGAACCCTCTGCCTTCCAACATTCCCAAATGAGCTGCCTCCATGCTCTGATCTTCTGATCCTGCTCCAGGGTTCCCTATTCCTCACTTCCCTATCCACCACTTTACCCCTCAACCCAGTCCAACCCCACTGCAGAAAAGAACTCCTGGTGCACCCAGGCAAAACTGAGGGGTGAGCAGGAAGAGGAAAGGTGTTGGTCACTGTGCTTTTGTCATGAAGTGCTCATCTAAACCACGATGCAAAGCATTCCCCATCTTTCCTAGTCAAACACATCCACTTCCACATTCTACACACCAAAAGAGACCCTTTCCCTCCATGTGGAATTCAGTGTTCTTTGGGGTCCATCATGATCAAACTGCAAAGAGCTTATTAAATTAGTGTTGTTTTATTTATTCTTCCTGGCCCCCTATTACAGGCCAGGCACTGCACTAAGTACTTTAGATACTTTAGATATTATCCCTATTAACTTCACAGCAACTTCATGAAGAAGCTTCTGTTAGTATCCCATTTGAAGGTTGGGCTCTTAATCCCAGATGAAGATTGAGGCTCAGAAAGCTTAAGTAGTTTGCCCAGTGTTTCAGCTGGTAATCAGATTTAATTCCAGATGCTTCTCCATAATAAAAGAGTTTCAGGCTTACAGCCATCTTGATAAGTGGTATTAAAACTTTTGGATTTCATTCTCCATAGGACGATGTGAAAAAACTATCCCTACTATATTTTAAAATTGACATCTACTCAATAGACACAGAAAAAGCATTTCACAGAATTCAATATCCTTTCATGATTTTCAAAAAAAACACTCTCAACAATAAGGTATAGAAAGAACTTATCTCAACACAATAAAGACCATATATGAAAGCCCACAGCTAACATCATAATTGATGGGAAAAAGCTGAAAGCTTTTCCTCTAAGATCTGCTATACGGCAAGGATGCCCACTCTTGCCACCTTTTTTTTGCACACAAATAGCAGCTTTATTGGTAACAGCTAAAAATTAGAAGCAATGCAAATGTCCATCAACATGTGGTACATTAATGCAATGACATGTGACCCAGTGATAAAAAGGAACAAACTACACACTCAACTATATGGATGAATCTCAAAAACATTAGCTGGGAAAAAGGAGCTAATTCTATTTATACTAAATTCTAGAATGGACAAAACTACTCACTAAAGACAGAAAGTGAAAGCCAATGAGGCCAGTGGTAGCCTGGGGCTAAGGGTGGAGAAGTATTGCTGCAAAAAATCATGAGGAAACTATTTAGGGTGAGGCAAATATCCTAAATCTTAATCACGTTGGTAGTTACGAGTATAGGTATTTGTTGGAACTCATTGAACTGTATGCTTAAAATGGGTGCATTTTATTATTTGTAAATTATACCTCAAAAAATTCATTTGAAAGAAAAACCAGTAAATGAATTTGTTTTTGTTAATGTTCATCATTCTTGCTTATAAGATCTATTTTCCATAGTAAACTACATAATGTTTCTTGTATTTCTTTAAAAATACTTTTTATTATATTCTTATTATTCTTGAGGTTTTCTTTTTAAAAAATTGGTATTTTGCATTACATGGTACAGAGCTAGGAGAAAAATAGGATCTCCTCCTGAATGAGATTAATTTACTGGCATTAAAAAGACTTTTATCTTATGATTTTTAAAAAAATTTTGGGCATTGTTGTTAAATAATGATAACTGTGAATAGTCGAGGGAAATTTTAGTAAAATATTTTTAACTATTATCATAACATTTTAGATATTTCACAGGTTTAAGATTAAAAATACCCCAAAGTAGGTGTCTTGTAGCTCCCTAAAAAAAAATAGAGCCTGGGTCAAAGCTTAAGTTCTAAGACTTTATTGGAAGGGTCAATTCCAGGGTAGCAAAACTGAGGGGAAAAGAAGCGAGTCAGAGAAGGAAAAAGGGTTGTACGTTGCCCAGAAGGCCACAGCTTCAGAAGAAAGCATAACATATTTTTCACAATTAATAAAGATGTCTTCCAAGCAGGTCATAAGAAACTCCTGCTTTTCAGTGCAGTATGAGAAGGAAGGAAAGAAATAGAATTTATCTACTGGAGCTTTCCATTTTCCTGACTCTCATTAGTCTAAGTTTGCCCATGAAGCATTAAACGTCCACATTTTGAGCTGTGTTATTAGCTGCTAGGGAAGCCCTGTCCCAGGTCCCATGGCACAGTACTTTATCTGAGTCTGGGCCTGATGGGAAGACCTATAGCCACTGTGGGTCCCATCAAGTGGGGCTTGAGGCACCTGGGCTACTGTAGTTCCTCTTGATACTCTCACCACTTCTAGTCAACATAGTACTAGAAGTCCCAGCCAGAGCAATTGGACAAGAAAAGAAAGAAAAGACATCCACATCGGAAAGGAAGAAGTATTATAAATTATCTTTGTTTGCAGATGATATGACCATCTATATAGAAAACCCTAAAGACTCAACAAAACAACTGTTAGAACTAGTAAACAAATTCAGTAAAATTGCAGGTACAAAATCAACATACAAAAATCAGTGGTGTTTCTATACACAAATGAGCTATTTAAAAAGGAAATTAAGAAAGCAGTCCCATTTGCAATAGGAACAAAAAGAACAAAATGCTTAAGAATAAAGTTAGCCAAAGAAGTGAAAGAATTGTACATATTAAATTGTAAAATTTAATGAAGAAATTAAAGAAGACACAAATAAATGGAAAGATGTCCCATGTTTGTGGATTAGAATTATTAATATTATTAAAATATCCATACTACCCAAAATGATCTACAGATCATTCCTGTCAAATGCAATTCCTATCAAAATACCAATGGCATTCTTTACAGAAATAGAAAAAACAATCCTAAAACTCATACGAAACCATGAAAGATTCCAAATAGCCAAATCTTGAGCAAGAAGAACAAAACTGGAGATTTCCAGCTTTCAAAATATCAGACTTCCTGATTTCAAAATATATTACAAAGCTACCCTAATCAAAACAGTATGATATTGGCAGGAAAACAGACATATAGAACAATGGAACAGAATAGGGAGCCTAGAAATAAATCCATCCATCTACAGTTAACTGATCTTTGAGTCAGTTACTTTGTGGAATCTAAAATAGTCAAACCTATAGAAGCACAGAGTAGAATGGTCACTGCCAGGGGTTAGGGAAATGGGGAAAATGGGGAGATGTTGGTCAAAGGGTACAAAGTCTCAGCAATACAAGATGAATAAATTTTGGAGATCTGATGTACAGTGTGGTGACCATAATTGAGAGTACCGTAGTGTATATTTGAAATTTGCTAAAGGGTAGATCTTAAATGTTCTCACTACACACACACACACACACACACACACACACACACACAAAGGTAAACTGTGTGAGGTAACAGACATGTTTACTAGCTTGATTGTGGTGATCATTTCACAATGTATACTACATCAAAACATCAAATTGTACACCTTAAATATATACAATTTCTATTTGCCAATTATACCCTCATAAAGCTAAAAATAAATTAAAACAAAATTGATGTCTAAAATTTTTTGTAAGTTTAAATAATGACAAAAAATGCAATTTTCAGTGTTCAATGTTGATGCCTAATAAAATGTTAAAGGCAAACAATGAAAGCTAAATATCCTAATGATTTAATACCAGCCATTATCTTTTTAAAATACAAACATAAGCTCTCCTTGGACATTGGGAAATTTTACATCATTTTTTTCTATTTGAGTTCCTATTGCCATTCCATATCCCCAAGAGTTTATCCTAGGAATACATTTTTATGTTGAAAGTATTTGCTTGATCACTTATCACAGTTCTCTCCAATGAAAATATGTATATAAATTCAATGTTTTAGTTTTTATTCCTTGCAGCCATAAGGTTCTAAATGATGAAAAGAAGAAAGGAAAGATGGAAGAAACGAAGGAAGGAAGGAAAGAAGGAAGGAAGGAAGGAAAGTTGGCTCTGGATTGAGTTATTATTACAATTATTACTATACAAGTAATAAAATAATAATTTGATAACTATTATTGAAAGTAAAATGTTGAATGTGAAACTGAATGTGTATCTCTTTTTATGTTTATTTATTTGTTTTTTAAAGAATAGGGACAGGTCTTGCTTGTCACCCAAGCTGGAGTGCAGTAGTGCAATCATAGCTCACTACAGCCTCAAACTCCTGGGCTCAAGTGATATTCCCGCCTCAGCCTCCTGACTAGCTAGGACTGTGGGCCTACACCAAAACATCCAGCTATTTTGGTTTGTTTTTTTTTTAAGAGATGGGGTCTTACTATGTTGCCCAGGTAGGCCTTGAACTGCTGGCCTCAAGCAATCCTCCCACCTCAGCCTCCCAAAGTGCTGGGATTACAGGCGTGAACCACCGCACTCAGGCTGCATCTCTTTTTAATAAAATGAATGAGCTCCCCCTCCAATAGTTCATATATAAGTGAATGAATATTACCAATATTCACATTCACATGATCCATAATCAAAATTATGTTCTAGTAGTTGACAATTTAGGATGATCTTCATCTTGATGAAAGCAAAGAATTGGAAAGTACTTAATTTTCAGAAATATTTGTAACATGATCATTAGTCAGTTCCTTTCTCAATTTCTGAGAGATACACTAAAAAAGATTTACCAAGCTTTATTAAAGGAACTCTTAATTACATCATATCTCTTCTAACTGGAGGGATCTAAGGGATGAGTACTGAGAATAACTGAAAAGAACTCTTCAGTTTAACCATGTGAAAGGGGAGGGAAAGTCATTTAGGCATTCACATTTCTTACTGATGCTGTCTTTTCTGTGTTCCTACTGACTCTAGAGAAGGATGCAGTCTTGGACAACATTTTGAAAATAGAAGAGGCAAAGTTATTAAATGATTGTTGCCATTATTCCCACTACCCCTCTCTTCAATATTTCTAAATTCAGATCATTTAAACATCCTATTTTCTGACTCACGTTTTACCCACAACAAAAATACATGTAAGACAGGCATAAACAGGAAGTCAATAGTGAGTTTATAGCTCTTCAACAATCATTAAGGAAGAGTTCCCTGAAACCAAGTTTTAGAATTGTCCCGTTGTCTGGTGTCCTGTAGGTTTGGTGTCTCCAGATTTAGGATGGGTGAGGGGTATGGCTTTCTTTTGTAATAAAGAGGAAAGGCTACTGTGAGCATAGAGGTGGGAAGGCGGAACTAGCAAGTCAAGAATAGCATACATGTGGCAGGTCAGCATTTGGAGATTGAAACTGTAAAACATCTGTATCCAGGTATCCATCGCCCTTGGAAAGTCTCCAAACCTCTAGTGAAGAAGCCCTTTCGCAACATTCAGGGCGGGCCAACCTCTGCTTCAATACCCCTCTGTCCCAGGGAGCTCATCTCCCCCCCAAATGGTTTGTTCCATTTTCAGGCTACCGTAACCACTGGAAAGTATCACAGGAAACCCCTTACCAAACTGAAATCAATCAACCAATGAGTTGAGTTTGGATGTCAAAAAAAATAAAAGCATGAACTTTAGATCTGCCATTAAATCCTAGTGTTGCTTCTTAACAGTTGGAAGATTTTGGACAAGTGTCTTCATTTTGCAAAATCTCAGTTTCCTCATCTGTTAATGGAGATAATTATGCTGACTTTTCAGAGTAACCATTCTTAAAGTTCAAAGACAATTCGTGTCACATCGCAAGCACTAAATAAAGAATTGTTGTCGTTTAACAAATTCCTGAGCCTTCTGACTGTTCCATCATCCAGCTCACATTCCAATTATTGTTCCGGGAGATGGTGAAACAGTCCACACCTTACTGCAGCAGAGATACGTTATTCTGCAGTGTGGCCCAGCACAGGAAGCCTTTCCAAAAGGAGTGGAGGTTTGTCAGGCATGACTTATTCTTTGTGAACACAGCTTAGCTGCTCATTTTAATCACATCTTTTTATAAGTGTTCCAGGTGACCATGTTAATAATTCGTCTTAAAACTTCACCCTGTGTTAACATTAAACTCACTGGTATATAGTACAGAAAATCCATCTTCTCTTTAAAAAATATTAAGTCTTCCAGTATCTCTTCCATCTTTCACTATTCCCCAAAATCACCAACACTGGTATGGCAACCCTGCACACCAGCTTCTCCCATTTGCGGGGTGTCATTCCTTTGACTAAGCATGCACCTCTCCGCTGAGTGAAGAACAACTAAGAAATAATGGTTTTTGGTTTTGGTTTTGGTTTTGGTTTTGACAATAACTGCTTTCAACTATATTCTGACAAATCTCCTTTTGCTTCCTCTCAATGATGTCTTGGACAGATTAAAGAATTTTCTTGTTGCTTTCCATAAACAAAAAGTCAGTCCATTTTTCAATGCCAATCTTCTTTTTCATTTAAACCTTGTTCCCCACTCCATCACCAGATAAAACGTGGGAGGAGGGCTTGGGAAGGAGGAGAGGCACCATCTGCCCTTGACTCTTCTTCCTCCTCCAGCACCTTGCAGGGTGGGGGTGAGACTTGTGTTCTAGGCCAGTTCTGAATCTAGTATTCCTCCATCACGTATGATGGAGGACACCTTCTCATGTAAGTTGCAGCGGGGGAGGGGGGGTGCATGTTCTCATGCTGGCTCTGTTGTTTTCTGTTTTCCATCTGCTGCAGGAAGCCTCTGCTAATGTGATGCTTTCCAAGTAGATGGTGTGCGTGGCATTTTAGAGGAGACGTTCAACTTCATCCGAATCCCCTGCATTTCGAAGAACGGCACCCTGTGCAGAAGGAAGCAGCTGCTTGCCTTCAGCTCTGACGATGATCCAAGCCCCAAACCCACTTTCTATGAATTCTGTAACTTCGTGTAGCCACTGCAATCCCTTGTGAAACCTTTCAAATCACCTACTCCCTATAGGAAGGGAGAAAAAAAGCCCCCCAAGGCCAGCTCCTCACGATCCCAATGATTTCCTTTTTCATCCCTTCGCTAGCCTTCTCACATAAGCTGGGATGGGCTTCAGCTAAAGGGGCTATTGTTGAACATGAAAGGGACAGTTTGGGCTTCTTTTAAAAACCCTGTAGGAGGCATTAGGTCCCAAGCACATTTTGTTTCTTTAGGATGTAAGGTACTTACTGCTTCTGTGCATTCAGCTTATTGACAGGTAACAGAAAAAGCTGCACTCAAAATCCTGCTACAAACCCATGCTCCTTCATGGCCAGAACCAAGGTCAGGAGTGCCAGCCCCTCCCCATCACAACCCTACTGGTCTCTGCTCGTGTGAGGCTATGAGTCTCCACCTAAGAACCACTGGCCTCTACTTTCATAAGACTGTCTCTTTACTTATAACAATAACTTAGCTATTCATCCTTCAGCCTCCCCTTATCACAGACTATAATGTCTTGGTTCCTTTAACCTTTTCACATTTAGTGCAAACACTTTACCTGTATTGCTCTCCTGGGAACCTGAGTGGTATGTACTCTGTTCCCATGACAGAACTTCTGTTCTTCTCTCCATTTTTATACATAGTTTGCTGTGCTCCCCCACCCCCATCCCAAAAGGTTGTACTAAAATGGGGCAAGATTGAAAACACTGAGACACCCTAACTGGAGAGAAGGTGGAGGAGAAGATGAATGAAGAGCCTCTTCAGGCGAACAAAGGAAAGTGAACAATGTCCCTACATTCCCTCTAGGCACACACAAAAAAGGAAGTAGACTTGAAGAAGAATGTTTGAGTTAGATTCTTTTTAAAGCAGAATTTTATAAAGGTGAAGAGAAAGTACTGAAGTGAAACATAAAATTTACCTTCCCTAGTGGTTTTAAAATAAAAGATTGGAGTAGGGGGGCTGAGGGGTTCGAGACATACTTCTTTGGATCTCTTTTGTTCTGCTCCTTAGTGATAACCAAGGCATGGGCTAGATTCATCCATTCATTCAACAAATATTGATGGAGAGCCTCCAGTATGCTAGGTGCTGATTTAAGTGGCAGAACTATAGAAGTGAACAACCCAGGCAAAAATGGACAGTAAAAAATAATCAGTGCAATATACATTCTGTCAGATACATGGAGAAGAGAACACAAGAGCAGAAGGAGGTGAAGAGCAGCAGTATTGGGGATGCTGGGGCGAGAGACTGTTTTAATAGGGTTGGAAGGGAAGACCTCATGGGGAAGGTGACCGTTGAACACGGCCCCCAGTAGATTACAGTTTACAGATACATTAGCAGAGAGCCGGGGGAAGAGCATTCCAGGCAGAGGGAACAGACAGTGCAGAGGCCCCGAGGTGCGAGCACACCCAGCATGCTCCAGCAACAGTAGAGAGAAAGTGTGGCTGGAGCAATGGTGAGAAACAAGCCACAGGAAATGAGATCAAAGAGGATGACCACAGGCTCAAATAGGTCATTCTTTAATTTTATGATTCAATTGCACGTTCGTGGAACATTCCTCTGCACCAGAAACAAAATCATGCTTCAGGAGAGGAAGGAAAGGAAGGAAGGAAGGAAGGAAAGAAGGAAGGAAGGAAGGAAGGAAGGAAGGAAGGAAGGAAGGAAGGAAGGAAGGAAGGAAGGAAGGAAGGAAGGAAGACGACTGTTCAGTAATCAACTCTTTCATAGGGAACAGCCAGTCTCTTTCTGGCTAAAAGATGATGGTTTTAAGTCTCTTCCTCAAGATCAAGCCACAGATGACTTCACAACTACCTATGATTGATTAAGAGTTTTCAAATTTAGGCATGGTCTTTCAACTTGAGTATTAGGTCAAACTCTAACATAAAGCACTTAATGAAATATAATAACATAGGAGTAAATACAATGGGAAAATTTACAATCAAACTATAAAGAATCATGATATTACAACCAATTAACACAGTATCTGTGTTCCCTAGACCTACCTGCCCAGGACATTTATTTACCTTGGATTTTGCTGGGACTTACAGGCTTAGGAGAACAGTTCTGCACTAAATGTATGTCAATACCTACAGACAGCTCAAAAAGAGAGGCCTGAGTTTCTTTTTCCTTTGCTTTTTTTTCCTCTTCTCTCCCCACCCCCACCCCAGAGCAGAACACTGAAGGATCTGAGAGAAAAGCCCTGCAGCTCATCAAGATCAAGGAGGGCATTATATTTCAAGTTGAAGTTCAAAACAGCTTGCTTTTTGCTGGAACTTCTTACTTCCTGAAATCAGATGGCGCCTTTTAGGACTTCAGTGTGCTGAGTCACAAGCAAGCTACATACTCGCTCTTTCGTTTAAGGCCACCAGGCTGAGAACTTGTCTTTCTCCACCGTAAAATGAACACAAGAACCAAGTCAGAGCACCTGCTGAAGAGGTTCCTGTAGAGTGTCAAGACATAGAACAAAAAGGCTGGCTTCGCTTATCTCTTCTTGCTTTATTTTACCTTGAGGAAATTTGAGGATCCAGAAGTAATTTTTAAAAAAACTGTCTATAGTCATGATATCACCTACAGCTGCCTAACGACTGCATTGTTTCTTTTATTTTAGGCTTGTGTTTAGCCATTTAGCATATTCAAATTCCATGCATAACAAAGATGTTAGAGAATTCTAGCCCTCCAGAGGGGAGAGGGGAGGGCCATTCGGTTTAGAGCCCTAGAAGCTGAGAAATGGCTGCTGCCTACTGACTCTGTCTTGCTGGCAGACAGGTTTTGATGAATTAGTTACCAATCAATAAAAAGTGGACAAATTCACATAAAAATCCAAAACTGGAGAGGCTCTTGAAAATTTGAAAGATCTGCCAACGGTGAACCAAAATTCATGTGTGGGAAAACTGGCGTGACCCTTCCGCCAGACCTTGAGACAGAATGGATGCTGGGAACCCGTGCTCCTGAGTTATCACTCACTGGCCTGATACCACCACATTCCTCCCCATCTAGTCCAACCTCTTTATTTGACCAGTGAGGAAAACGGGGTTCAGAGAATTTTAATGACTTATCCAAGGTCCCCCAATTAGGTAAAAGCAGAACTGGAGCCAGAATTCTGGTCCCCTCCCCCAAGATGCCCCCATTCCCTGGAGTTCCAGTTGTGAAAGAAATTGGGCCACATTTGAAGCATCATCTCAGATGATGTTAGCTCTGAAGTTATTTTAATTATAAATCATCACTGGAAACTAATGAAGGCATCAAAGCTGTGATGCTGGTATAGACCAGAAGGGCTGGGGTGAAGTAACTAGGAGAGAGAATATTTCCTGAGGGATTTTAAATTTAAGTAATCTATATTTAAAAATCATGATTTTAGTGAGTCAGAGTGGGGCAATGAAAAGCAGAATAAAAATCACATCTTAATTTAGCTATACTGAATTAGAAACAATATTTCTTGGATTTTTCTGTTGGAGACTTTTTATGCAAGAATTCTGCCCATCTATCCTTCATTTCATTAATTCACAGTAACACATTTCATGAAAATAAATAGGTAATTATTGAGGCTTTTTAAGATTCTCTATGACCAGCGATATTATTTTCCTCATAAGGTAAACTTACGAGTCACCTAAAAAATGTTTGTTTACACAAGTGTATGTATTATAGATGCATATATAATACAAAAGTATGCTAGCATTAATGACCCTGATGTTGGTTTTTTTCTTAGTGCAATAATTCAGAATAGAAAGAGGAGTTTTCCTACGTTAATTTTTCTGTATACTACTGGCTCATAGTCATAATTCCATCCTGCTTCCGAGGAAGCTTTGACTCTACCTGCACGATACCCAGATACCTGTTATCTTGATGGGGCTTAAAAAGAAACCATTTCTATGGAAAAATATGTGATCTGGAAAATGACCTACCAGGCCTCCCCCAAAAGAAAAAAAGTACTAACCAGATCACGACATAGCTGTCATTGATGGGACAAGTGTAACATGCTACATGTACATCTTTTACAGCTCCACAGCTCTTTCAGCAGAGCCCCCCAAATATGAAGCTTTACTTCTTATCACGTTAACAACCATCTAAACCTACGTAATGGCAGGAGGGTCCAAGACAGTGAGCACAATGCTGTTCAGTAATGCTGTAATGCCATTGGAAATCACAGTTGCTAAAATTAAACTGACACTTGGCAGAAATTATCATAACACTTTTCATCACAGCCACATGACAGACAGAAAAGAGTGTCTGCGTGGCACAGGCAGAGCTGAGCGGAGCTGTGCGTCGCAAGAAGGACCGACATCTGATGCCACACAGAGAAGGCTTTTGAGGGATCTAGCATTGGAAACTCACAATCACAAAAATGCCAGTCTCCCATCCCTTCACACAGACTCAGAAATTGTTGCTGTTCAAGTTCACAGTCCAAACATCTTCTCTTTGCCTTTTGTCTTTGTTTTTTCACCAAAGAGGGGAGGAGGAGCTCAGTATTTGGGCAAAGAAAAGGAAGGCTCTATTTTATCATCTGCCAGAGTGGGTTTTCTGCCTCTCCCCTCCAACTCCCTCAGGATCAAGGAGAACTCCTTCAGAGCTAAGAGCTAATTGGCAGAGGACGACTTTTAAGGCAATGAGAAGACACTCCTCTCCCCTGGGGCCCAGATTACCGCCTCTGTTCTGGCAGCGTTTTGTTCTAACCTAAAGCATATGTCAGCTTCCTCACTACGCAGCTCAGGAGTCCAGTGCAATTAAAGGGTTAAACAAATTCCATGGAAACAAGACCAGGGAAGACTCCTGGAGTTGTGCAGGTGCAGAATTACAGCCTGTCACTGCTCATCAGCCACACATTCCCAAGCCCCTGCACGGGGTCTCAGAGATAGCAACATTAGGGTCTGCTTGCTTTGCCATTTAAAACAAGAAAAAAAAAAAAACAAGTAAAAGAAATGAATAAATTTTCTATTCTCTCAGCATAGAATTGAGCACACAGTAGGTATTCTCAGTAAATATTTGTCTAATGGTCAAAATGGTTTTAAAAGATTTCATCAGAGTCCCTTCCCAGCCCTGCAAGTCCCAGTCTAATTTAAGCTTTCCTAGTCCATAGATGGACAGGTTAGAGCCAGACCACCTGACATAACAGCAAAAGGTCTATGCTATGTCTCCTTGTGAAAGGCAGGCCAGAGCTCTGCATTATAATGAAGTCACCTTATTCAATGGCACAAATTCACACAGTTTAGAAGTCTAAGAATAATGATATTGGTGAACACATACAAACCAATCAAAGCAAAATGAAAATGAAGGAACATTCACTTTTTCTTAGCCAACAGAAGGGAAGGCCAAGGTATGTAAGACATACACAGCAGAATACTTTGTTCTTTCTTTTTTATTTAGTCACAACACATCAGTACAACAGAGGTCAACCCAGTTCAGTGGAGGTTGTTTAAACTACACCTGCTAAAAGGATAAACCTGTAAAATAATACTTTTATAGCCCAAATCAAATTAAATAAACCAAAGAGAAGAAGGCAGGAAAGCCCTTTTAAATATCTCAACAACCACATTTCCATGCACCAAAAGGAAAATGCAACATAAAAATTTCCAGTTAAAATTCCAGGAAAATTAGGTTATGCATTTAACAGGTCCCACTGTACTATTCAATTGACCACTCGCACACCATGATCATTTATCCACGTTCGCATCTGGGAATTTGAGAGCCATGAGATTAAAAATTCACTGCATTGCTGGGGCTGGTAAATACAGGTAAATTCTATGCAATTATCATCAGTTTCCTCTCTACCAACGCTCCAAATGAGACCTAACCTACCAGCGGCTCTCTCCCAACTAAGCCAGAACTGCAAGTCCTGGCACACAACAGCAGCTGGTCATGCGGATTCAGGGCCACCGATAGTTTGTACATTCACCTTACTGCTGTAGAAGGCAGAGAAGTTACTAGTCTTCTTTCTTGGATAAAGCTGATCATCCGATTTGTCAACGCTTTGTTCAGAAATATAAAATTCAATATAGCCCCCCCCAAAAGAATATTATTTATACAACACCTTAATCTGTCAAAATATTAACAAACAGAATCATGTTAACATTAAGCATAGTGGTTTGGAAAATTAATTCTAAAAACAGACCGTAACTATACAAGGAGGAAAACAGACCAAAAATACTAAATGTTAAGATTCCCAAAACTCTGAGGTGAAAATGGAATCATTCTGGTTTACAAAGTAAATTTGGCACAGTACAAACCTATCAAAAAGTGTTGGTTTATACTATTTCAATTTAATGTTTTGAACAAAATTTAACAACTAGTTTTAAAAACTGCTAATACATGACATGATAAAAAAAATTTAAAAAGTAAACCAACAAACCTTTAGTCTTTAAAAAACAATTTATCTGAAAATGTACCTTTTTTTCCTTTTTACTTTCACTGAGGACTTTAAGGTGATGTTGGCAACAGTCCAGCCCAGCTGGGTTTCTAAGCTTTCCCCTCCCTCATTCTACAACATCAGTTCTTTAAAAAGCTCCAATCTCCGTCCCCCAAGGTCTATAGGGCTTGCCAAGGTTTGCTGCCTGCGTGGGTGCCGAAGGGCTCAGTGCATTGGGAGAGAGTAAGTGAAAGGACCCGAAAGAGAAGGGGAAAGCCGACAGGGAGGCCACCGAGGAGAGCAGAGGCGGCGAGAGTTTGGAGGCGGAGGTGACCACGGGGAGCACCGGTCCAAGGCCGCCGCTAGGGGGCGCCCGCAAAGCAGGCGCCTCCGGATGCGCCGAGGCCAACCTGCCCTGGTGGTGGGCTTCCGTAGGCGACGCTGTGGTGCCAGTGTTCCCGTGGCCGTTCTGGGGCAGCAAGAGCGGGTGTGCGATGTGCGGGTGATGTCCGAAGGCACTCCCCCACGGAATGTGTCCAAGGCCCGCGTGGGCGCCGCTCGCGGCTTCCCGCTGGGAGGCGTAGTTGTTGAGATGTGAGACCAGTCGAACTCGAAGCGGGTCAGAGGCATCTAGTCCTTCAATGATGCTCAGGTAACGGGCAACTTCTGCCAGGCACTCCCGAAACCCCAAACTCCGATAGTCCATAGCAAGGGCGTGCGCGTCAAAGTAGCCTGAGGAAAAGAACAAAAGGAAAATCTCAGGGCTTTGCTCATTTCCCATATTTCTTCAATCCCAAAGGCAGCCCTTCCTGGGAAACACCTACATCCTTAAGACAGGGCACTCACTGGTTCTTGGGAAAGCCCAAATATTTTGCAATCTACTGAAATCTTTGCATTTATCAACATGAGCAGAATGTGTTTGCTAATGCAAGTTCAAAGCCCAATTAGAAGCTGCTGAGCAGAAATTGGAATTATACCCTACCAGCAGATGAAACTATGTTCATTCCTTTAATGTTTCCTCTCAACAACAACAAAAAATACATCAAGGACAGAGAAACCACAGAGCAGTGAAATTCATTAGACACACAGATGTAAGTTATCATCCTGGAGCTCTTAGGCACTTGGTCTTCAGTAAAACATTTTCCTGCTGGAGACAGACACACAGACCTTGGTCTCCTGTTAGGTTTTCTCTACTCAACCACAGTAAGTTTCTTTCCTCAACAGTCATGTGGCAGCTCACTTTTAAAAATCCTGTATACAAGATTAGGACCACATATTGGGAGAAAAAAAAAAAACCCTTCCTCAAAATAGCAATGGACAAATAGGAGGGCTACCTAATCTGAATTAGGGCTGTCACAACTTTAGAGGACCTCAAAAATAACAATCTTGGAAAATAATCTTTTTCCAAAAGATGCACTAGCTCAAATTTGCAGAGGCTTAGGGTGATGAATTCACTGGAGAAAATTCTATGTGCATTTGAAAATGTACTGACAGACAATTAGACACCCCCAGCCGTTTTCTCCCCACTCCCAAAGAAACATCAGGCAGCTACTGCACCAATCCTGGCCTGCAGCTGCTGCTCTCTCTACCCCAACCAGTCAGAGCTCCAACAGGACTAGCGAGATGTACCTTTCCCCCCTGCAGTGTGCAGCATCTTCAGGTGATCCACCGTCATCTGCAGGATCTCAGCTTTTTCTAGCTTAGCAGACCCCTTAAGAGAATGGCAAAATATTGATTTGGCACAAGTTCCTTTGAGAAACAACTTGAAATTCACAGTATATATACCTATTTACACATAAGATATACATACACTTACAAATGTATATACTTTGTAAGTCCTAAAGTGCGGACTAAAGTAAAATGAGTTGTCTTCACAAAATACTTCTGCAATGTGTACAAATTCGTCTCCTAGGCACAAACAACACAGCGATTTTCTAAAACGCATGAGATTCAGAAGGTGCAGATACCTACACTGAGAGCTCTACCTACTTTCTCCATTACCTGCTTCTCAAAAGCACTGGGCACCAGCCTCCTTAGCTCAGACAAACTGTTATTGATCCGGTCTCTTCGGCGCTTCTCAATTATCTGTAGGAAGCAGGCGAAACAAAGGAGGACATTTCCATTAGGACTGTAAATTTCAAAGAGAAGAAAAGGTTGTTCTTTCCATTAATTAATAACAAAAAAATAAAAAGAGCAGTGTAAAGAGACTCACGCCTCTCCGTCTTTTCCTGGCCAAAATCTGGGAAGATGTAGTTGGGGACATGGAACCTAGAGCCGAACTCAAGTTTCTGAAAGGAGAAGGGGGAAAAAATCGCCGTTAAGCTAGGGGACGTGATCTGAGATGTCGCACCCACGCTGTCCCCATACTCGGACTGTTTTGGCAACTTGGGCTTGAAAGCATCGTGAGGGTCCCTCGTCACGGGTAGGGGCCAGCCCGCGGCGAGCAGAGGTCAGCGCGGGGCACCGGCGCGCCCCGGGCCCTCGCTCGCTGTCACCGCGGCCAGCCGCGCTCGCCTCCCGCTCTGGCTCCGCTCCGCCGCGGCCGACTCACCCACTCTCGTCCGCACTCTCCTTCTCCACCTCTACGGTCTCGTCCAGCTCGCTGTCCGAGGAGCTGTACTCGGGGTGAGCTCGCTTCATGCTGGCTGTGCGAGGGCTCCGGGGGAGGGTCGGCGCGGCGGGCAGGGAGGAGTTAACGACAGCGGCGCCTCTCCGCGCTCGGCTGCTCGCGTTCCGCACACACTGATCCGGCTTACGCTCTGCCTCCGGTTAAAACTCAACCATCCCTTTCCCACGCTGAGCCCCTTCCCAGGGCCCTGGGGAGGGCGGGGGAGTGGAGAAGGCGGGCGAGGGGGCGGAGGGGCGGGCGGCAGCTTCGGGGACAACAGCTTCCACCGGCCAATCCGGCTTCTCGCTCCGCTGATTGGCAGCCGCTCAGAGGCGGGGCGGGGGCGAGGCCCAGGGCGCGGGCTGACCGCGCCCCTGCCCGGCGGCGGTGCGTCGGCTCCGCGGGGGCTCGGCCCGGCCTCCACTCTGGGGGAAGGAGGAGGCGCAGGCGGCGGTGGGCCGGCGGCGGGGAGGCGCGGGAGGCCGGGCCGGGACACTAGCCCGCGGGCGGCCGCGGGCCCGCCCCGCCCCGCGCGCCGCGATTGGCCTGGCCGCGCGCCAGGGCCGCGCCTGCAGCGCCGCCGGTGAGCCGCACGCGCCGCGGGCCGTGGGAAAGTGCCGGCGCCGCGGCCACCAGCCAATCCAGGCGGACGGCGACGGTGACGGCGGCCGCGCTGGCGGCGGCGGCGGCGGCGCGGGGCGTCCGCATGAATGGAGAAGAATGGGCAGCCGGGGAGCGGGGCCGCGCGAGGGCGCGCCGGCGGGGGCTGGGCGGCCGCGGGCCGGGCCCCCCGTGTGAACCTGTAATCGGAGCCTGGGCGCCGGCCGGCCCCGGAAGCCGCCGCCCAGCGCCACCGTAAATCTCGCCTGCGTGGCCGCCCGTGCCCGGCGGCGGGAGGCGCGCGCCGGTGGCGGGGCGGGCCTGGTGCACCTGGCCGGGCTGTGCGCCGGCCGCTCCGCGGAGCCTGCGGGGAGCCGGGAGAGGGGCCGCCCGTGCGCTGGGCGAATCCACGGTGGCCACCAGCCCAGGGGCCGGTCACACGGAGGGGCAGGACGTGGGTGCAGGGGATGTTCTTTTGTGGTTTCTGGGACTGTGTCAACACATACAGCCAGACTCATTTCCGCAGGGGCTTCCCAACCTGGGGATGGAATGGATACCCCTGTGCATCTAATTTCCGGGGAAGCTGAGCACTTGTTTTCTGGGCTGACTTGGGAAGAAAAAAAAAAACAAAAAAAAACCCAACGGTCCCTGGGGATCTTCATTACGTTGGGGTTTTTGTTGGGTTTTTTTTTTTCCCCTGGCGTTGGCGGCCAGATCCTCTCCGCCGGCGACAGGGTGGCGGTGCTGGCGTTTGTGTCTGAGGCCTGCCTTGCTGACGGAATGCACGTCACTGACCCTCACACGGTCACACATACACGCACACAACACCCCTCTGGCCTCGGTGGTGGCCTGGCCGTGTGCTGGGTGCTAGGCGAAGTTCCATGAGTCCCCCAAGAAGACAGATTTTTAAAAATACAGTTGTAAATCGTGGGAGTGATTGCTGATTCCAAGATTTGTAGAAGCAGACGAGATGGTTGTTTTAAATTTGGAAACCTAGTCCTCCATTCTTTGCAAAGGTGCGGAGCATTTCGTGTTCGTCTCAAGTCCGTTCTTGTGGCTTGCAGTCTTATTTATGAGAGAAAGCTTAATAAATATTGTTGACGACAGCAAAAGACATTTTCTCATCTTTGCAAATAGCTTCCTGGTTTCTAGACATCATTAATTATTGATCTCCATGCCATCTTAACCCACCTTGGAAGCCACACACCCTGAATGGCCTGGGTTTAATATTTAAGTCCTTTCTTAGCACCGTTCCCCAGCCCCCACCCCCTGATATATTTTAATTCAATCTCCTGCCTCCCACTGAAGCTCTTATTCCACTCGCCATCACCTCCAGCCCTTCAGCCCTTCCTTCTGGCCTCCTGGGCTTCCCTGTGTAGGCTGGGTTCCTCCCTCAGCCACCTTGCCTTTGGTCTTCCGGGCGTCCCTGACCCCCTTGCTGCCTGTCAGTTGCAAATCCAAGATCAATCCCACCTGCCTTCTCTGCTTCTGCTCACTAGTAACAGTTCTCTGGAGGTTCAACCAAAGCTCCTTCGCAAGCCTCTCCCCCAGTCTCAGTCAGGCACATCACTGCTCCCTGCCTCTTCCCTCCCAGAACTTGATGGTCCTGGCACAGGAAACCATCCTGACACTCTCTCCTCTGCTTTCCAGAAGTCCTTCTGATCTTCAGTTTCTTCCCCCAAAGTGACAGGCCACCCTGCCCCAGAATCAGTCTGCCTCCCCAGTGGCTCTGTAAGTATTCCTAGCCTCTGGCATCTACAGTGAGTCAGCCTTTCCTGCTTTGGCCCATTCCTGCTGCCGTGGAGAGGTGTGGACAAGCTGCAGGTAGGCAGGTGAGAAGAAAAGACAGCGTGGGGTGAGGAATGCTTAACTCCACATTTGGTACCTAAATGAAGTATTGCTCACACGTTCATGATTGCTTTTCTGTCAAACATGAGGTTCTTCTGCTTCTTAACTTTGACTCTCATTCTTTCACCCACCCACCAAATACTTATTTAGTGCCTTTTATGTGCCCAGCACTGTGCTAGGGCTCAAGAATGCAAAGATGACCCAAAAGTCATGTAGACCAACCTCCTAGAACTCGCATCCTGTAGGGAAGACAGACAGTACACAACTAGAATAGTTATAGATGTGTCAATGCTTAGAAGGAAGCACTTTTTCATAAGGAAAAACGGGGTGAGGATACTTTATGAGGTCTGTGAAGGCCTTTTCTGAGTTTAGGAAGGAATTTAAGATCAAGATGAGGTGAACTGGGTGGTTCAATTATAACCAGGAAGGAAGGGGTGGGTGGGACCCCTCCCATGGGTGGTGGGATTAAAGGAGAGAGTTAGACTGAGGGCGCCAGGCCCAATTTTCCCCCATCTGCTATATTCCTCCCTGCTGGAGGCTTTGAGCAAAGAACTACTTTAAACTTTTTTGCGGTCCCATAAATGCAAGGCACATCCTGCAGATTGACCCATTCTCCAGCCTGAGTGGGGCTGCCTGAGCCTGGTCCTCAGGAAAGGGGCTTTTTTCCAACTGGGGATGGGGCATGGGGAAGTGTCACATTTTATAATTCATCTATACCGAGGGATCCCTTTTTTTTTTTTTTTTTTTGAGACAGAGTCTCACTCTGTTGCCCAGGCTAGAGTGCCGTGGCGTCAGCTTAGCTCACAGCAACCTCAAACTCCTGGGCTCAAGCAATCCTTCTGCCTCAGCCTCCCGAGTAGCTGGGACTACA